>CM019168.2:49193233-49334175 GCA_009739505.2 Apolygus lucorum | reverse complement strand
GCTCAAACCCATCAAATAAAGAGCTCTAAATGGATCTACAGTCACTACAGTTCTTGGAAACAGTAACTATTGAGGTTAATCGAGTGACTACGTTGAGGTTCTTCGATTGAATTCATCGCTCGGTTGAGGCTATTGTATTACTTACTGTAAAACCCCAAAGAGTAGTAAATCGTCGGTTAAGTGCTGATGCATTCCACTTTTTTGTCAAGATAAGTTTATTACTTTTTCCGATAATTCCATTCCAATATGAATAAAATCTTTAGTTTTGAAAACAATTTTTAAAAATTAATCTTCAAAAAAATTGTTTTTTTTTTGTGTAAAATTTGTCTTGAAAAATGAGTAAAATTGGATTTGGTGGACTTAAACGACAAAACGTTAGGTCTTAACAGGAAAATCCTATAATTTTCTGTTAAAATTCTAGGATTTTCCAATAGCATTGGTGAAAGTTCGAAACCAATATGAAAAACGAGCTTTTACCGTTCGGAAGTTGCTTCATCTCCAGATTTACTGACCGGCTAGATGAAAGCTCAAAACACTTTGACTGATTGAGGAACTTCGGACTATATTACGAATCTCGCTTTGTAAATGTAATGTAAATGTAAAACGTAGCGTCCAAGTTTTTATGATGTTCACCTTCCAACTTTGGCTGGCTCACGCTAGGGAAGGTTAAGATTCACTGAAATCAAATGGTAGAAGCCCGAATACGCATTCTTATTATTGAGGTGATACTTGCTTTTACCGAGCCTCTGTGAAAACCCTAATATTTATTGGGGAATGACCTATCAGCCAACAATGGGATTTCATCAATGCCACTGCAGAAAATTCTTAAATTTTCTGGCAAATTTCAACATTTAACGACCTTTGGGGTTTTACTGTAACATATCAATGCCAGTAGTATTTCACCATCTATTACAGAGTGATGCAACAATGATTAGGTGCCAATAATCACAATACATAGTTTATATAGCTGAAAGATGATCACCTGAGTTTCTTCGTCCAAGTCCGCATTTGGATCGTCGGGTATCTCCGGTGGGCTGAAGAAATTAAAGAACGACTCTGCTTGCACCTGTTTAGTTACAGTTCTCGTCTGCCCACGCGACTTGTGCCTTTGTCGTTTCTTCACCATCTTGACTGTAATATTCTTCCCGTTAAACCTGGAAGTTTTGTCTTTTTCAATAATTTACTCTCTCTATAAATATATAATATTTATATTAAATGAAATGAATTTTGCTCTGAAAGAAGCGTGGTTCTAAAACGTTAAGTGAAAAGAACAAAGCTGTGTTGAGTGAACTTAGGATGAAGTTACTAACCAATTACCTGGTCATACAAATTATCACGGGGAAGCTAAATATTTCGAAAAAAATACCAAAAATAGAGCGAAAATAACTTTTCCTAGAGGAGAGGGGGGGCGAAGCTGAATGATCTTTCTTGTTCTATTTTTTGCTTCCTCACTACCGAAGGTTGAATTACCGCCCAATCACAGTCCCATCAGTAGTAGTACGCCAATTTCACAAGATCATTGGAAAGCGTTTGGAATCCTCGGTTACTCATGTTGAGCAACAAAAAGGTCTCCGCAGAGGCGTTGATGGACTAGCACTGAATGTATTGGCACTCAATAAATTGTTGGTTGAAGCTAACAGGAAAAAAAGAGAGCTTCACATTGCAGTTCTCGATGTTGAGAAAGCATTTGATAGAGTATCTCATTTTGCTATAATGAACATCATGAAGGGGAGACAGTGGCCCAAACAGCTGGTACAGTATATTGAATCAATCTACCAAAATGGGCCTACACGAATTGGGGCAGGCCCATGGATGTATAATGCAAGGGGCATTAGACAGGGTGACCCCCTGTCCTCAACCCTCTTCAATGCAGTTATGGATCACGTCCTGCTAGCACTCCCTAATAGGGTTGGATACATCCATGCAGGGCAGCGTTGGTCTTCCCTGGCTTTTGCGGATGATGTTGTACTGATTGCCACATCTAGAGCTGGGATAGTGGCTCAGATTGTAGCATTCAATAATGCCTTGAAGTCGGTGGGACTGAATCTCAACCTCAGAAAATCCATCTATCTGCCTTTGATGCCAAGAGGGCGTCGACTCGTGGTCCCAGCTGAAAGGCCTTCCATTGATGTTGATGGCCAGTGCCTGAGGGCAGCACCACACAATGTTCGATGGATATACCTGGGAGTATCCTTTGGTACCCAGGGTATATGTCGTAACATGCCAATGAAAATGACTACAATCCTTGAGAAAATTGACAGGGCACCACTGAAGCCTCTGCAGAAATTAGTAATGTTGCGAGACCACGGCATACCCTCACTAACTCACCAACTAGTGCTGGGAAGTACCACGCTCTTAACTCTAAAACAGATGGATATATCTGTAAGGAGATATGTGAGAAAATGGTTGCGCCTGCCATTTGACTCTGCTAATGCCTACATCCATGGACCAGTGGGTGATGGTGGTCTTGGAGTAATGGAACTACTCAGTCAAATACCAACCATAAGAGCTAATAGGGTAGGGGCGGCAAACACACAACTCTTTGAAGGAGGAACGAGTCTCCAACAACAAAATGGGACATCAAGAATCGACCGTCGAATTGCCAGGGCACAACGTCTCCATCAAACTACGGATGGAGCTGAACTGCTAAAATCACGCGATAACGGAGCTAGCACGGCATGGATCAGGAACCCTTCAGCGAAACTATGGGGATGGAGGTCGTTGGGTATGGTGAAGGTACATTCTGGTTCTCTACCAACAGGAGTGAGGAGGACAAGAGGCAGGCGTACCAGCAGCAGCCATCTATGCCGAATGGGATGTCAAACACCCGAAACAGCCTCGCATGTGCTCCAGATTTGCCCAGCCATGGTAAGACCCAGGTGTGCCCGTCACAATTCTGCCCTGAACCTACTGGAAGCCTACGCTCGCCGTAAAGGATGGCCAGTATGGCTAGAGCCACACTTTAACCTGGAACAGCGAGGTTATCGTCCAGACCTCTTGGTGGTAACACCAAGAGGAGCCTTCATTATTGATGTCTCAGTGGTCTCTGGCTCCGGCCAGAGATCACTCGCAGACATCAATGCTTCCAAAATTCGAAAATATGAAGTTGACGCATTACTAGATGCTGCAGCAGCACTTGCAAACATTCAGCGAAACCAACTAAAGGTGATTGGAGCAACGATCACCTGGAGAGGGATATGGCATGGCAAGTCAGCGAAGGATCTGATTCGGGCTGGTTACCCACTGTTTATCCTGGAGTGGATGACCACCCGAGTCCTAACAGGAGGATCATCCATCTGGTCTAAATTCAGGGCTACGGCCACACGACGGCGTGCCACGGCTAGAGCAAGTGGGCCCCGTGGGACTTGGAGCTGAACTCGAACCCCATGGGGAGGAGAAGTGTCGACTGATGGCATAGCCAGAAGAGGCACAATCCTCCCTCCATCATTTGTGGGATAAGGTGATTCAACCTTGTCCCTCACCCCAATGTCCGAGGTCGGATCTCGGACCCTGATACCAAGCAGCCAGATGGACATGACTGCTGAGTGCTGAAAGTGCTGATACAATACTGTGATGTAAATATTTATGTACAATACCATCAATTGTAGCGGTGAAGTATTTTTTCCAAATATAAATTGTTAATGAAAGAAGTGAAAAAAAAATGTCCTCCAAAATCAAAATTTTCACTTGCTTTTTGCGTTTTAGAGCTTCCCGAACAATTTTGGTTCCGTATCTGTCTGTCTGTCTGTCTGTCTGTCGGTCTGTCTGTGGTCAATCCTTGTCCCGGGCAAAACTATACTAACCTGTGGTCCGATTTTGATGAAATTTTCAGGGATTGTGCGGGTTAGGTACTAGACGGTCCCCTATCAATTTCAGCACCTTCGGACCAATAGGAGCGAGTGCGCATGCGCAAACGTGAATTTCCTGGAACCTCGGTTTCTCGGTTTCTAATGAACCGATTTTGCTCAAATTTGGAGGTTAGTTAGGGACTAACTTCTAAGAGACACCCTATAAGTTTCAATCAAATTGGTCAAGCAATAGCCGCTGCGCATGCGCGAACTTTAAATTTATTGTTACAACCAAAACTCCGCAACTATTCAACCAATTTCGATGAAATTTTCAGGGATTGTGTGGTTTAGGTCCTAGACGGTGGACCGCTAAATAAAATTCTACGTTGAAAATACAAAATATTATAAACTATAATACCTTATAAAAATTATAAAAATATTATAAACATTAATACCTGCAACCCTATCCCGCATATTATCGCCAATATTTTGGTATTCAATAACTCTTTGAATCATAATTTTTTCGCCAACTGATTCTATACGTCCATGTTACAATGATTGAGGAAGCTATACTGCCCACCCAACTTGGCAGACGTTTTTTTTTTTTTTTTTATACCATAACCTCTGCTCCCTGTCACAACGCAACAGGGTTTCCCTGGAGTGGGTGGCGGGGCATAGTGGGGTAATGGGAAACGAGAATGCTGATGCGCTGGCCAGAAAAGGCTCACTGACTCCGTTCATTGGTCCGGAGCCGGCCGTCGGCATTCCCAAATCCTCCTTCAGGGGACCATAAATCGGTGGGTCACGAACCAAACCACAAGAAGATGGTCAAACCTGGGAGGACATGCTCTAAGTAAGCGCATGGTGGCCAAACCTAACCCCAGCGCCTCTGAGGAGCTGCTGCGGCTAAGCCGCAGGGAAATCAGGCTAGTGGTTGGTCTGGAAACAGGCTTCACCCCACTCCGATTCCACCTTAACCGCATTGGGGTGACGCAAGATACAACCCTATGCAGGCTATGTGGTGAGGCTGAAGAAAAGGCCTCCCACATAATTTTTGATTGCCAAGCCCTATCAACCCGCAGGTTCCAACTCTTTGGGTCACCCACACCCATGGAGGCATTCCCCTGCACTAACCTAGCCAAACCACTACTGGCCCTTACTAAAGGGCTGGGACTGTTTGACTAGACAATAGAATCTGCGGAGAAGCACAATAAGCCATCAGGCTTCAGTGCTTTTGGGCTCCCCTCACCCTGATCCGCAGATTCAGGTACAATCCACAATCTACAATCTATTTTTATAGCCCTGACCAGGTTTTAATACTAATGCTCATTGGAGGCTCGTGTGGTGGATGATTCCCATGATAACTGATCTATAACAACGGAAGGTGTTGTATTTGAATAACATGTCCAAGCAGTCCTACCTACCAAGCTCACCATCAGATAGCAGTCATATAGAAGTGGTATGCACTTCAAAATGCAAGTCAGGTGCCCTTTTTGGGGATCACCTTAAATATAATCTCAAGTTTTTAAGGTGAAACTTTAGATTAGTCTAGTGGATTAAACTAGGTTATGACTTTCCATTTCATTAAACCTGGTCTAAGCCAAAAAGATTATTGTGCGGGTGGGAATGGGACTCATAAAGCTGCCTAATGGTATCCTACGGTAATTTACATTCGATGTACCAAGATATTTGTAACAGTTATAAATAAATTATGTATAGCTTTTTCAGATTGAATTAAACAGTTTTCAAAATGAAGTCAACTCTTTTCAAAATGAATTAAACATTTTACAAAATGAAATAAACAATTTACAATATGAATTAAACAAGTCACAAAATGAAATAAACAATTTTCAATATGAATTGAGAAGGTATCTCGTTATTAAGTACGTGAAAGAAACACTCAGAAGAGATAACCAACAGAGGATGTACAGTCTTCTTTCCCTGATTCTCTCCTACCGGTCAACTCGTTCAAGTTATTATTTACATGATTTTGAAACTCGAATAAGAATGTGTTCAATTCATTTTGTAAATTGTTTAATTCATAGGTATTGTAAACTGTTTATTTCATTTTGTAAAATGAATGTTTAATTCAATCTGAAAAAGCTGTATATTGTTACATTGTTACCAATGAAAGAATATGTGAATAGATAATAAAGAAATATTACCAATCAATGGGTGTGATTGTAAATTGTTTATTTCATTTTGTAAAATGAATGTTTAATTCAATCTGAAAAAGCTGTATATAGATAATAGATAATAAGGAAATATTACCAATCAATGGTGCACCCTTTCGACTTGTATATTTCTGGCCCCTCGAAGGAAAATGGGTCGTCACTGTCGGGAACGCACTTCATGAAGTATTCTTTGGTAAGGACGGTATTCGTGAAAAATTCATTGGGCGTGAAGTGGAATTCAAGCTTGAATCCCATCGGCTGCTCGTTCAGCGCGCATCTCACGTCCTGCGAACATTGTAGTGAGCGTGTAATGGCAGGACTAAACGAGGATCGTCTCAGTTTAAAAGGATTGAATAGAGCGTGAAATGTGCATATGAGTGGGGGGTTAAGTGATACAAAAATGGAAACTACTCAGATTGGATGAAATCCTTTTGAAAAGTAGTTGGAAGGCTCAGATAAAGTGCTCATCCAAAATACTATGAACATTAAGAGAGTTATCTCACTTTGGGAAAATCTCATTTTATTACCATTCAGTAATACCTATTCTTCGGGTCGATTTGGCTGAAAATACAGTAAAGAGTTTACGCTTGAAGAGTCATTAAGTAAAACCTCATTCACGATACGTCTCGATTTCAATCCAATACTTTCTGATTATTATGAGAAAAGAGACTAGAATTGTTAAGCAATTATCAACAACTATTTAATTTCGAATGATTTTCTCTGGTTCAGAGGAATGTTTTGCGCAAATTCAATGGAATTGACATCATACGAAAAAAATCAAACTAAAAACCGAAAAATGCGAGATGAATAATTTTCTTCTCAAGTGAACTTCTCTATGTAAATCTGAAGTTATGAAGACTCTATTTCCTTCGTGTGCTATTTTTACTCTTATGGTAGTGCATTCATGCCAAGAATGTGGTTCATTCTGCACTCATTTTTTCATCTTAAAGTTTCGGTAAGGTCGTTAAGTCAGTGAATACTTTCATGAAAAAAAAGTAAACAACTATCTCAGGTTGAATTTTCGTCCGACTGCCATTCCTGGCGTTTTGGACGTCATCAGCTGTCTTTTACAGGGAAGATCAGAATTTGTTCTGATGATTTCGTCATGGCTTTCCATTGCCTCACCCGGGTTGTGACGAGGGGGAGCTGAGCCCTTGGACGCACTAAAACACGCTAAGGCGGCGAGAATCGAACCCACGACCTCTCCGCTGAATAGTTTCACGATTCATTCGATGAGTCACTAATTTTCTTGTTTAGATGTGAATGAAGAAGCTGAAGGGAAATGGCTCAGTTTAGTGAGTGAATAGTTGTGTGAGAAGGAACCTCTCACACAAACATAAAACTAAACCAGGTCAGAGCTGACCTGGGAAAAAAAAGTCGAGCACGACGAAAGGGGAAAGAAAGGAGGCAGTCGGAAAATAAGGTTCGTCAAAGTGAGAAGCTACCTCGCTCCCTGCCGCCTTCCCTTGAAACGACGCCCGGAGGATTAGCCGCCCCCCCGGTGAAGCCTGCTGTGCCTGCTACTGCTGCCGCTGCCGAAACCTTCATCATCAGGTCAGTGGCAGAATAATCAACTGTGGTCCGCGCAACCCGATCTAAACCTCGGCGGTCGCGCGCGTTGTTGTATGGGAGTAGGTAGGTAGTCGATAAGTAATTAACTAGGTAATAAATAACTTTTATTTATACTGCATATCGATTGCTTATCTGTTCACGTCACCTACTTCCCACTTTGCAGCTAGGTGCAGCAACAAAAGGTAGGATTTGACTTTCCCTACTGAACAGAGGGGGAAGTCAAACAAACTACTCTTACATTATTGGTGGAGGCGCCCTAAAGATCAGTACTAGCCCAAATGATAGATAGATTGTAATCCAGGGAGGAAAGTAAAATACATTGCATTCAAAGAACACTAGGTACAGAATCTCACATATTGGTATTACACGGGGATTTTTTTTAAAACTTAATATGGACAATGTCTAACGCGAAAACAATACAACAAATTAGACAAAAAAATCAAGAAATTACATCGGCACCAATTTTATTACAGCTAACTTGGAAATTAGTAAAACGTTATATCGACCCTAATTCGAAATTCGGAAAAATAGGAGAAGAAAGAGCTTGTGATTTAATTAAAGTAGCCATTTTTGCAGGAATTGTGACCACTAGTACACCCAAAATCAATAGGGATAATCTTCGTCAAATAATCAAGGATTGGTGGACTAATCCGGAATTCAACACAATAAAACAGTTAGCTACGACTTTATCTATCGCAAAATTTGAATCGGACATAGAAGAGGCACATCAATTGATAACTGAGTTCACAAACTTGCGAGTAAATGACAATGCACTAAAACCGGATCAGAAACTACCGGAAATAATAGCGATACAACAAACATACAAATCAATCCTCCTAGACAAGGAAGTAATAGATCTTGCTGAGAGTGAAGAAGAAGAGCTGAACAACAACGAAAATATGGCTGAGCAACAAATAAAAATCACACCTCGTTATTTTTCGGGACAAAACGAAAATGTCGAGGATTATTTCACTCATTTTTCGAGAGTGGCGACGTCATTACGATGGACAGAACAGTCCAAAATTAACATGTTACCTATATTCCTGCTCGGAGACGCCCAGGAATATTATACTATGAAGGCAGCGGAAGGTAATCCGCCCACTTCGTTTGCCGATTGGCAAATAGCATTAACGGCCAGATTCTCGGATCCAATGCAAAAAGAGAGACTGCGAACGGAACTTTATTCCAAGAAGCAGAATAAAGAGGAATCCGCTCGGGATTACGTTCATAAAATCGAACAACTTGCGTACAGAGTAGATTCAAATATGAGTGTGGCTGAAAAGTGTCGAATAATTCAAATGGGATTAAATCCAGATATGACACGAATGATTGCCACTGCAAACAAAGAAAATGTCGAAGAATTGAAGACGGCGATAGCAAGAGCTGAACTTGCATTGCAATACGCAAAATTGGGCGAAGCGGAACAAGAGAAGCGAGGAACGGACGAGAGGTTGTCAGCATTGCAGAGACAAATTAATCAGCTCACGCTGCAACCCGAACCTGAAGGTTTAAGGTTTCAAGGTCAGCGCACACTAGCGTACCGTGGAAATCGCGGATATTCCGGAAGAGCCGGCAGAAGTTTTTCATCGAGGGGAAACGGAAATTCCTACAGTTCAAACTGGTATAACAACAGTCAACAAAACATGAACAGAGGGGGGTACCGAACTTGGCAAAGGCCCCAACAAAATAATATGTCATATTATCGTGGAGGACAGACAGGATATCGTGGAGGACAGACAGGATACCAAGAAGGACAGACATACCGCGGAGGACAGAATGGATATAGAGGACAATCAAGAGGGAATTATCATGCTTCAAATTATCAAAATAACAACATGTCTTATAATAAGGTCAACAACAGAGGAGACCATTCATACGAAACACATTCAAAAAACTAGTTAGTGGCGGTGTGGAAATATCCACGAAAGTTTCGAACCATCCAACATCGCCCAACAAAATTCAGGACAGAAAATACGAGAGTAAAGGACAATTTTACAACATACCCTTATGCAAGATACAGTCCGAATACCACGAAAATACAATAAATCACCCACGGATAGAAATATTGATTAATGGAAAAACCATACACGCCTTGGTAGAGCCGGAATCTCGCTAATAACTGAAGACTTACTTGAAGAAAAGAGCGAACTTCAGCCAATCCTGGATAAACAACTACGTTCAGTAACCAACCAAACGATTGAAACTCGCGGAAGCATAAAACAAGGAATTCAGATTCTACCGACAAAACAAAGTGTGACTCACACATTCTACGTAGTGAAAAAAACCAAGCTCATGACGACACAAGCAATCATCGGTTCTGATTTTCTACAAATGCACGGAGCAACGATAAGTTACGGTGACAGAACAATACGACTGAAAGATCCAAATGTCACCATAAAATTTCACTATAAAAACAATCTAAGTCACTTGATAGCCAATACTACCATATTGGGCACGAACGAAAAACCTCAATTTCAAATTAGAGAAAAACAAGAAGGACAGAGAGGAAGTATAGCATTGAGGGAGGCATTTAAGAATCAGGGACTTAAGATAAACTGGAAACAATTGGTAAAGTCAGCACAGTTAAGTACGACGGATGAGAAAAAATGGAAGAATACGGAAATGGCTCAAATCTCAAAGAAAGCAGGAGTAGATATCGTATTTATAGATACAGTAAATCATGTAGCCACCCAATTCATTTTCAAACGAAGAGCTGGGAGGAGAAAGATATTCCTTGCTCATGATCCACGGAAGGAAGATCAAAATTACAGGATAATCACAGACCCAGAACAGTTTGTGAACATGAAAACCGAAAAAGGGAAATTGAACCAGGGTAATGGAGAGAAAAACAGTACAATTAATTAAATAAAGTTTGAAAATCGGATAAACAAAGACGAAAAAAGGACATTTAGACTTGGAAACGGACACGAACCGATCATAAATCCAGATCTGACAACGGACCAACATAATCAAATAATAGCGTTACTTGAAAAATACAGGGAAATATTTTTAGAAAGTCCTAGTCAATTTCAAATTGCTAAACTACCAGAGGTCAAATTGAGACTACTTGATGAAACGCCTGTGAACGTACCTTCATTCAGAAGAAGCGAACGGGAAGAAAAAATTTTTAGAACAAGAGATAGAAAAATTGAAGGAAATGAATATCATTGAGGAATGCGATTCGCAGTGGAATTCGCCCATATTTTTAATTAAAAAACCAGGTACATTGACGCCAGAATTTAGAATTTTGACGGATTTTCGAAAATTGAATTCAAAGTTACATCGAAATACGATACAAACAGTTCCAATAGATCAAATTCATGCCAATTTGAATGGAAAACACCACATTTCAAGATTCGATTGCGCTCATGCATTTTTTACCGTACCACTAGCGAAGGAATGTAGACACGTAACAGCATTTCAAGTAGGTGGCAGGAAATACCAATTTAAAGTATTACCACAAGGTCTCAGCGTGTCACCTTTTGAATACCATAAAGCCACTAATATAATTTACAAGGACTTGATACGTGAAAAAAGGATACAAATATACGCTGATGATGTTATAATTCCAGGAAACAACTTCAAAGAAACACTCCAAAACCTCGAGCTAGTATTACAGAAAGCTCGAATCTTCAATTTTCGATTAAAGCTCTCAAAATGCGAGATTGCATTATACGAAACTAAAGTATTAGGAAAAATTGTAGGTCGCAACGGGATACAACCAGACGATGCGACAAAGCAAACAATTTTGGCGATACCTCAACCGGAGACTCTAAGCAGTTTACGATCCTTCTTAGGCACAGCCAATTAAAAATTGAAAATTCGCAGATATAGCAGCGCCCTTGACTAATGCAACTAGAGGTCTTTCAGAGAAGCAAACAAAAATTCAATGGACAACAGAAATGACTGACAGTTTTCAGCAACTAAAGCAAGCCATCATTAATTCACCAGCGCTTCAACCATACAACCCGCAGAGGAAAAATGTCTTATTAACAGATGCCAGTGGAATTGCCATTGGTGGGGTTTATTGTCAGCAAAATGAAATAACAGGACGGTTACATGTCGTCGAATTTATATAAAAAAAACTACATGCAACGAAGACGCCAATCCCAGCAGTAACAGCGGAGTTAATGGCGGTAGTATATTGTATCACAAAACTTCGTCACTACATATATGATCAAGAAATAACGTGCTATACAGATCATTTATCACTAAAATTTATACAAAATTTCTCGCATAAGAATATGAGATTACTTCGACTCGCCTTAGCCATCAGGGATCATGAAAAAGTAAAAATATTACATGTTCCGGGAGCAATAAACCGCTTAGCCGACTGGATTTCAAGGAACCCTACAACTGAAGAAGTAATCAATCAAAAAGAACTAGAACCAATGGCGTACATTCTCCCAGAAATAGAGAAAATTGAGGAACAAAGGACAGAAATAGCTGCAGTGCAGACACGGTCAAGAACGAGACAGAAGCATGATGAGGATTCATCAACAACAAATTGGGAAATACAATACATAGAAATGTTGAAAAATGACCCATATTATCAAGAAATAACAGCATTCTTTCACAGGGAAAAATATCAACGAAATCATTCAGAAAACAGGCACAAAACTATGAATTGACGCCCAGCGGAATATTATTGTACAAACCACGAAAAAACCAATCAAAAACATTAATTTATGTGCCATATTGTCACAGAGCCACTTTACTGGCGGAAAATCATGATGATGCAGGTCACACGAGCGCATTTTATACACAAATGAGGATAAAGACGGACTTTACGTGGCCAGGATTATTTAGAGACACAAAAAAATACATAGCTTCATGTAAACAATGCCTTACTCAGAAGGCACGAACAGGTAAGTCACCAGGATTACTTCAAGAATTAGAAACCCCGCTCTATCCATTTCAGAAAATAATCATTGATCATTATGGCCCCATAATAAGTAAAACAGGGAGAAAATGGTGGATTTTAGCAATAATGTGTGGAATGACACGTTTCGTAAGTTTACATAGACAGAAGGACACGGGAACAGATGAAGTGATACGAGCTCTAGAAGAATTTGCACACATTTACGATTATGCTGAATGCATTCAATCGGATAATGCATCAGGGTTCTGCTCAGAAAAGTTTGCAGATTATGTCCAGAAGCATAAAATGAAGCACGTCAGATCAGCGGTGATGCATCCGCAAACGAATGGATGTGTCGAAAGATGCAACAAAAAAATTGCACAATTTATTAGAATATACTTGACGGATGATATCAAAAATGTTGACTCATTCCTCAAAGAAGGTCAGCATATCATGAACACAACTGCATCAAAAACGTTAAATGGCAAAACACCATTTTTTTGTGTATTTGGTAGAGACCATAACCAAAAAGGCGGGATATTGACTACACAACAACAGGACAGGGGAAGAATTGAACAAATGCAAGATTTGTGGAAAGATTTACCGAGGATCCATCATGAATCATTTGAGAAACGAAAATATTATTATGATTTGAATAGACCGGATCAACAATATGCAGAAGGAGATTTAGTACTAATAGAGACAAAATATATAGAACCCTCAAATTTAAATAAACAAACGCCAAAATTTAAAGGTCCATTTGTTATTGGTAGAAGAACAGGAAAGTATAATTATGAAATAGAAATACCATTCAGAGGAAGTACAAAATTACGTAATTTTCATGTATCGCAACTTCGACAATACAATGTGAGAAAACAATTGCCCAGAGATAACATCCCTAACTCAAGTTAAAGACACGAAAGAGTAAAAGAATAGAATGCGCGTACCTATGAAGAATGAATGATTATATAGAGCAGTATGACAGAATCTAAGAGATCGAACAACGAATGAAATGAATGCATGATAAATAGATAATGATGAATGATGTGAATGTATGAAAGGACCAAAACCCAGGGCCCGGGTGGAAGGTACTTAAGTGAAAATGAAAATGTGAATAAATGGGAAAATGATAAATGAAAATGTGTTTGTGTGTGTGTGTGTCTGAAGAGCGAATGAAGAGGGTGTGAACAGAAAAACAGAGGAGTGAATACATGCGATTTTGCACAGGTAGTTAGGTACATAGAAAAACTTCAATAAACAACGAAATTGAAATAGACTTTTATCGAATGAGTATAGAAATCTTTGAAAAGTAGAATCCGTTCAAGAAAAAAAAAAAAAAAATTAAACGTAAGATAAACATTTCTATTGACGTTGACCTACAGAAAAGTTAGAACGCAAGGCAAGCGGTCATTAATTAGGACGTCTCGTGTTACAGAACGGAAAAATGACCAGCGCGTGGATAACAATACTTGTCATGACGGTGGCAATCCTTCGAAGAGCAATCGGAATCTTCGAAATAGAAAGACTCTCTGCCTCAGCAATATTGCGACCCAACAGAAACAACTAACATGGCGATATTCAGACTGAATGAACCGTTTATTCACACTGTACATGGGATAACCTCACTATACAACTTATACGCACCTAACAAGTCGAAAATAACAGTCTATGATAACGCGGACTTAACCGAAATACAAGTTTACGGTAGTTACAGGGTGAAATGCACAGAAGAGTGTTTAATGTCCATAGCAGGAGACACAATTCAACTACATGCACAACAAAGACAGGACCATTTCATAACTAAGTACTCGTATGTTGACATGAATGTTAGTGAATCAATAGGAGATCTGAACAACATTACAATAGAAACTCCCCAGGAAAATCAATTACAACTAATAGATGGAGACCCATTCAAGGAATTCTCCATAGCCTTACAAAATTTACCAGAACCACCAAAGCTGCACATAGAGGCAGAGTGGGAGGAGTACGTAGAACACCTTGGTGGTCGTAATATTAATAGTGATCGGATTGGCACTAGTGTATCTGCGATGCGGAACACAGGCCAGAACAGTTGTCGTGACAGAGCCAAGGGTTATCCTAAGTAAACCAGCATGAACTGGAAATAAATAATAACATATAAAGAAAAAAAAAGTATCTAATGAATTATGTTTAACATTTATTATGTTTATTAAAATTATCGTTATTATGTTATGTGTGTTCGTTGTTATGTGCGGTGTTTTATTATGTTTATTGTTCAACATTTATTATGTTAATTAAAATTATCGTTTATTATGTTTGAAACAAAACCATATGTTTATCATTTATTATGTTTATTAAAAATATCATTTATTATGTTTGAAACAAAACCGAACTCCCAACAGCGCAAAAAATCTCCCAATTCGGTGCGTTCAAAAAAAAAAAAATTCGGGCGAGAACCACAAACAGCGCGAGAACGAGAACCACAAACAGACGTCTCCCAATCAAATAGATGTCTCCAATTTACGAACAGCGCGATGTCTTCAAAACAACACGGTGTATCCATAAGAACAACAGATGTCTATGGAAGAGAAACAAAATACCCATCAGCACAGAGTATTTTACTACATCGATATGTCAAACCATTGTAGACCATTGCCTCGTCTACACTCACCCAACAAGCTTCACAGCTGCTCATAAAATTTATGCACCCACTTCACATATACAAAAAAAAAAAAAAAATTTCAAAATTTTTTTTAAAATCAGCAAGGGAGGGATGTGAGAAGGAACCTCTCACACAAACATAAAACTAAACCAGGTCAGAGCTGACCTGGGAAAAAAAGTCGAGCACGACGAAAGGGGAAAGAAAGGAGGCAGTCGGAAAATAAGGTTCGTCAAAGTGAGAAGCTACCTCGCTCCCTGCCGCCTTCCCTTGAAACGACGCCCGGAGGATTAGCCGCCCCCCGGTGAAGCCTGCTGTGCCTGCTACTGCTGCCGCTGCCGAAACCGTCATCATCAGGTCAGTGGCAGAATAATCAACTGTGGTCCGCGCAACCCGATCTAAACCTCGGCGGTCGCGCGCGTTGTTGTATGGGAGTAGGTAGGTAGTCGATAAGTAATTAACTAGGTAATAAATAACTTTTATTTATACTGCATATCGATTGCTTATCTGTTCACGTCACCTACTTCCCACTTTGCAGCTAGGTGCAGCAACAAAAGGTAGGATTTGACTTTCCCTACTGAACAGAGGGGGAAGTCAAACAAACTACTCTTACAAGTTGGGAGTCGACTCTCTTTAAAATGTCTCATCACTAACCTGTAGGTGCTTCAGGATCGGCTCATCGTGAGGGTACACCGTGTCGCTAAGCATGGCTACGTTTTTGAATATAGTTGGCCAAAAATCTGGTATCCCCGGCCCTTCCAGCTTCAGTTCTTTAGACAGTTTCTCAGCCAGCTCGCCTTGGATGGCAGGAAAGGGATCTCCGGGATAGAGGTCCTCTTCTGACGGTTCGTAGTTACCACGGACGATCTCATCTCTTTTCATGTTGAGCTTTGTGTACTCTTTGTGGTAGCGACACTCCATCGCGTGAACCTGCATATTAAACGTAGTTTTCTTCACTGAGGGCATCAAAATTATCTAGTCAAAATAATAGTGTCGTTATTTTTCTTTATTCTCATCGAGAATTCTGCTTTGATCCCGTTTACTAACCAAAGGGAAATAATGTAACACACATTATAGGTAAATAAAATTAGTAATACCTCTGAATTACTAAGTAACCTATACCTTCCAAAGCTACTGTCGAACTATGATAACTTTCTTCCTCTTCGTACTTAAGTCCTTTAAAATCAAAATTCCATCACCTTTTGTTTTAGACCTTTCTGAATATGTCAATTGCACTGCACTTGCACAATCCCAGAAAATTTCATCGAAATCGGACAATCGATGACAAACACCTACAGACACGAAACCGAAATTAATTTTGGAGAATATTTTGCTTCCGAGTCTACCGAGGTAGCTGAAGCATTGATTTCAGTTTGAGAAAAGTTCTCCAAAATTATTACACAAAGGTTTATTATTTTTCTCGTCTGCAAAGAACACGGCTTTGCCATTGTTGCCACTAACCAACATGTAGAAAAACATCTATCGCATTTCGGTCAGTTAAAATTTGAACGGAGATTAGTCCTCTTTCGCGATTCACACTCGTGATTCTGATTTATCGTAAGTCAAACCCTTCTCGTAGGGAGAACTCTAAAACTCGCTTTGTCTCTAAAAGTTCTAAAAATTCAATACTATCTTAAATTGATGGAAAAACATTACCTTTATATCAAAATGTTTTGAGTTAGGGCGTTTTCAAAATGTCAACCCTTATTTTTCAACCTTTAGAAGTGACCTGCATTAACCAAAAGCTTCGGGGCACAAATAGACCCCAAATGGAGCCTACATACCAAATTTCATCTAAATCGGTCAATCGGTCGGAGGAAAGTGCCGCGTACGGCGGACGGACGGCCAAATTTTTATTCGATTTTTGGATTTTACGTACCTTGAAACGTAAACCAACAAATTTTGAGGGGGGGGGGGGGAGGAAAATGTTTTTTCTTGGTCGATTCCAAAGGTTCATTATTGTAAAAAATAAACTAAAAAAGGTCTCCAAAATCAACATTTTCACTCGCCTTTTACGTTTTAAACCATACTGAACAGTTGTGGATTCGTTTCTTGTGTGTTTGTCTGTCTGTATGTGTATGTGTAAGTCATGGAATCTTTGTTACAAGCGGAACTATAAGAAGTTCTTGTCCGATTTCGGTGACATTTTTACGAATTGTGCGGGGGTTTGCTCCAAGATGGTCTGTATGAAATTCATAGCTCCCGGATCGACAGTGGCCGCTGAACGTGCAAAAACCGTGTAGCAGCCATGATACATTTTTCCTATGAGGGTACTCAGTGATTGATGTTTTGAGATTATCTATTATGCATTTATACAGTCGGGTTATGGATACGAGGAAGCTATGTGCCACATCTACTTGGCAGAATTTGTTTCACCTTGAAAAGTGAGAACAATGCTTCCGCTTCCTTGATATCCCATAAATAAATAAAGAATGAGCGCATAAATGGATTTTTTAGGAATAATGGAAAATTCTGCCTGGCAGCTTTAAAACGTATTTTGCAGTTACCAATATAAAATACAGAAGCTGATATTGTTAAGGAGTACTTGACATGTTTCCTGAAACTCCATTTAGTTCATATCAGTCGTTTCCTGTAGTAGAGACGCATATTCCATAATTAGCTGCCTGATTCTGTCTGCTCCATGCAATCTCTATATTCCGATGCCCTAAGGGCGTAACGCCTCATGCCATCTAATAGCTGGGAACTTGGTTGGGTTCTCATTCATCCTAACAGGAGTGCATAGGATTGAATCCTGTTTACGAATGCCTTATTACTTCGTATTGTTCGCTTCTATGATTTGTTCAACCTTGTTCAAGCCACGTGAATTCTGTGTGATTACTGGGAAACGTTCACGAAAGCACCTAGGTGCCTTTCTAGCTTTGGTCTTGTTTGGTGACCAGCGATAAATGTAGGGTTTACGCTTGCTAAAATTAAACTTTGTGAACAATGAGTAAAACTTATTGTGGCCACATAACCTGAAACCATTATTACCATGACGTCCCATCCCTAGCGTATTCAATTCGTGACGTGGGAGTTACTATTGATTCAAGGATGTCATTCGATGGATACACCTACCAGGTGCTTGCAAACGCTATGCAAGCACAGTATTTGCCATAAGAAATTCCAGAAATTTTACCAAGATATAAACTGAAATAACGCTACATCGTACTCTCTTTCGATACCTTCTTGAATTGGCTTCCATCGTACAATTTCCTCATCACCAATCTCAAATCGAACAACTGGGAAGAATTCAGAAATTTTTTTCGATTTCAATTGAATAC
Organism: Apolygus lucorum; assembly: GCA_009739505.2. Taxonomy (NCBI): domain Eukaryota; kingdom Metazoa; phylum Arthropoda; class Insecta; order Hemiptera; family Miridae; genus Apolygus; species Apolygus lucorum. The sequence continues at coordinate 49,315,861 of CM019168.2, read as the reverse complement.
CGGGCGAATGGAGTGTGTAATTAGAAAACCATTGGGACCTTCGTTGGGAGTTTGTATTCCTACCCTTCTGTTTAAGGAGAGCGCGCAGAACAATCGCTTTTGTTTATTTTGTATAGAGGCGAATTAGACCGTAACAATGTTGCTGGAAGCAATTAAATTGAACATTCCAACAGCTGGAAACAAGAGACGCAACAAGTTCTCGGGGTATCACAAAACTAGCCTTCAGAATTCACTATTAGAAAGATCAGTGTGATTTTTCTAAGTTGAGGATTTTTGGTCTTATGGATGAATTTTGTTGATTAATACATAACTGAGTTATGTTAAATCATATTACTTACTTAGTCGTACTTCGTATTAACACATCCATTGCTTCAGTGTCTACCAGGGAAGCGGAAGCTTTGTTTTCACTTTTCAGGGTTGAAAAAAAAGGTTCTCGAAAATCAAAACTTCCACTCGCGTTTTATGTTTCAGACCTTCCTGAACAATTTTGGTTCCGTGTCGGTCCGTGTGTCATGAAATCCTTGCCACAGTCATAACTTCTACACTTTTCATCCGAGTAAGTTGGCTAAGATTGAGTTGGGCTAAGATTGAGTAAGTTGGCGAGTAGATGGTCCCTTATGAAAAGCATGGCCCCCAAATTGAAAGTGTTTTGTGCCATGCGAGAAACGCTGCAAATTATTACACAATGGTTTATTATTTTTCATTTTTCTGTATAGATCACTCGTCTGCAAAGCCACCAACCGTCCAACATGAAGAAAAACATCGATCGCATTTCGGTCAGCTTTAATTTGAACGGAGATTAGGCCTCTTGCGATTCACACTCGTGTTTCTGATTTATCGTGCGTCCAAACTTTAAATTCTCGTAGTGAGAGAACGGTTTGTCCTACAGAGCTCCCGGTGGTCTCAAAAAATTCTAAAAATTCTATAGAATCTTAAATTGAAGGAAAAACAATACCTTTATATCAAATTTTTTTGAGTTAGGGCGTTTTCAAAATTTCAAAATTTATTTTGGAACCCTTAGAAGTGGCCTACATCAACCAAAATCTTCGGGGCACAACTAGACCCAAAATGGAGCCTACATACCAAATTTTTTCAAAATCGGTCAATGCTAAGTGGCAAAAGTGCCGCGTACGGCGGACGGCCAAATTTTTATTCGATTTTTGGATTTTACGTACCTTGAAACGAAAACCATCAAATTTTGAGGGGTGTTAAATTTTTTTTTCTTGGTCGATTCCAAAGGTTCATTATTGAAAATAATAAACCAAAAGTGAAATCCTTGTAACAGCCATAACTTCTACATTTTCCAACAATATTCGGAGATTGTGCGGATTGACGTGTAACCCTATGAGGGTAATGGAAGGTACTTAAAGATTGATGTTTTGAGATTAGCTAGTAAGCATCGGATCATCTATACAATCGGGTATGGAAACGAGGAAGCCGTGTGCCACACCCTATTGGCCGACTTTTTTTTGTATTTGTGTACCACAAGGAAACCATAACGTTCAATAAGTTGAGTGGGCAGTTAGTTGGTACGGGAAGAATAAAATTATAGTTAATGAAATGAAACTGCTATATAAATTACTTGAGTATTATAATATAGCAGTACTTCTGATCTCTCCTATTCATTTTATGGCGACATTTAGAAGATATGACTATTTCAGCAATCTAATCATCGTATGTCCAACGAACATTTCTATTATGGAACCATTCATGTGTTTTTTTTAAATGCCTTTTGTCAAAGTCATAACTTGACTCCTTTACCGAATTAATTCGTTGTAAGAATCTGGCCTCTTGAGGGATGCCAAGTGAAATTGCATTATCTCAAAATGAATTTCTCTCTTCAGAGAGCATTCAGAATCTCATTTCTCTCCATTCAAAGGTCGTAAAGAGTGATATTGCAAATTGAATTATCTCTTCGTCTAAATTAATTAATTTGGACTCCTTAAGGGAATGATCTCCGGAATGAATTTTTAATACAATGCCTCAACGCGATCTTTCATTGTAGAAGGAAGAGGATGAAATAAGTTTTGATTATAGGTTGAATACACCCAGTGGAGCATCTAGGAATTCTTCAAAGGAGGGCAAGCAGTAAATTATCCGCGGTGTCCTCGTAATTCTCATCCAATAATTAGAACTTCCTTGGAGGGTTTCGTCAGCTGAGGACTTGGTGACGTGAATCTCTCGTAATTTATTTGTTATGAGAGGAGGGCATTTTTTATGAGAGGAGGAGATTCAATTTTTTGGCTACTATGCGCCTCTCGTTAATTGAAGAAATTCGCTTACGTCTTGGAAGAATTTCGCTTCTAGAAGAGCAGTTTTCGCCTGGAGTTGCTTGAGCGCCCTCAAACGGTTCTTCAATGGCTCTGGAAGCTGCTCGACGGACACACGTTGGGGTTCGCCGCCGAACATCTCAGCAGCCCGAGATTCCTCGAACGCCCTGAGAATACACAAGAAATCATTTTTTTTAATCTCATGTCAAAAATTGCGAAACTCTTGAATAATTAATTTCAAAACTCATCTTGATCGTAAATTTTTGAAAATTAAGAAATTTCAACTTTAAATTTAGAATTTTGAATCTTGAAAATTCTATTTATTGAAACTTAAAAAATCAGTCAACAAATAAACTTATTTATTTGAAAAATAATATCTCACATCTTTGAAATTAGCTACCTACCTACCGTCAAAACCCCTCAAATTGGAACAAAAAGAACCATTTTATATATTTTTTTTTTTGCAAAACCCTGACTGTTGAACCTTTGGTTTTATGTAAAATAGTAATGATGACCTGTTGATACTGGAGATGGGGTATTAACAACAATAATTATCTAATCTTCACTAACCTGTGCGCTCCGACGTTCCCAGCGTCCCCTTCAGAGCTCATCCTTCTGCCTTTCTCAGTCTCTCCGTGCTGTGTTCTTTTGTGTACCGTCAGCCTTACTAACTTCGCTTAATCTGGTGGAATTTTACTACCTGTGTATTTAGACAAACTATGAAAACTGCTTCCTCAAAATAAAATGAATACAATTTTAATGACGATTATTCTTAATACCTTCTTCTACGATTTTCTTAATACCTTCCTAATACGATTCTTTCTAATATCTTTTGTACCTGAAATAACAATAGTCTTATTGCGCGGTAAAAGCGGTACCACCTCGCTTATCAGAAAGAAAACAAGTAGGATTGGATTAGTTTCACCATCAATGGCTAAATGGTCCCGAGGACTTGTAACGCAACTGTTCCGAAGCCTACCCAGAGGAGAATATTTTGGGTGTTTCTCTCATCTTTCACCTAATTGTGATGCAGTGGGAGACAAAGAAGTTCTTCAACAGGTACGCCGTCGGTTGGCGTCACCACCGTTGTTTCCCCAAAGTTCAGCTGAGAAAATTAGATTATTTTGTTGTGACGTCGTTGTCACTGACGAAAATTTCAGGTTAAGGTCCAAGTTACACTTCCCATCGCTTCAAAGGAGTCAAGCCTATTTTGAGAAAGTTGATCACGTCACGCCTGATTAAAAAGTTTGAGTGCGTAAACATCCGGGATGAATATTCATTGGAGTTCCTTCTCTTCCTTTATTCGTCTCTTGATATTCAGCTTGATATGGTCAATATCGATTTGGACATCACCCGTAACATTGAAAAACAACACAAGTTTCATTAAAATCGATTAAGAACTGATCAGCATGAGTCTCAACCAATAGTCCTCTACTATGAGTGTTAACAATAAACCTTGAGAAGCCTCAAATCGGTATTTTTACAAATTTCAGTGGAGGCATTACAGTGGATTGCTTTTAACCATACAAATTCATACTAGATACGTATAGACCTTCCTTATTGCTTAATAATTCTTTATTGGTTGAAAGAAACAATTTTTTACCAATCTGAAAGAAACCGTATCTATTGTTAGTAGGGAGTAAATAGGGGGGCGAGCCAACCTTAGCCATATCTTTCTGGGGGGTCGGGTTGTCTCCTATCATTTGTGCGTATCCTATAGTGCCCCTATCAACGTTTCACTTGAACCTTTGGTTACCCCCATCTTTCTTTAATTGATAAATTTTGTCGATGTTTTCAATGTTTGGTTCGTAGCATAATATTAGTAGTAGGTGTTTGTAAGGTACCCCTATCTTTCCCGAGGGGAGCGACTATTCGTATTGCAGAGTAGATAATAACAGTGGAAAAATAGTGTAAATAATATTTAAAGAAGTGTCTTTGGAAATAATAATTTCAATGAACAGTGAAAACACAATGAGGAATGTTTTTTAGAAGTAAACAACGACGTTCAGTTAAACGTACTTGAATAACCAGAACACTCACCCAGCAAACGAGAAGTTCTTGAGATTGATTCGTCAGCAAACCAAAAACTAAGTTCAAGGGGAAAATACAGTTCGATGACACTAAATTGGTATTTTGTCAATAGATCTACTTTCCACATGAAAATGTTTTTGTACATGTGAAACTCGTAAAATTCATCACAAATGATTCTTCCTCGATTGAATAACTCTAAGAGAAAAATGAAGCTTTTTATTACCTAATTTCTGCTAAACCTTTTATTACTTACATAATTTTTTAATAATATTTTCGTTTTTCTGTAAAGATCACCCGTCTGCAGAGAACTCGGTTTTCCCTACCGCACTGCACTTCACGTGAACGACAACTGATATCGAGCACACTATCAGTCTCGGCGATGTTTCCCCAATGTGATCAATGACCTTTTCCCCAAAATAGACGCAGTCAAAGCGGCCTTTCACTCCCTGTTTCCCCAAAGTAGTCGTCCTCTACCTACCAACCATTATAATCAGCAGAACTTAACAATCAACATCATGACAGAAGGTAGAACATACCTACTATATGTCATGATTCCCTATGATAACCGTACAAACGCCCTCTTGGAGAGTCAGACAGGTAGGATTCAACAAAGAAGGGTTAAGTGACCTCGAGTGGCTCGGAGGGAGTCAAATTCATGTGTAATCCCGATTAATTTTACAACCAACTCTCATTTAACTGTGGTTCATCGTTTCTGAAAGATCTCATTCGCTTATAAAATTTGAACGGTATTTTAAATTGATGAAAAAACCTCAGTAATTATTTGATCACTAATTAAATAAATTTCTTAATTGAATAAATATAATTAATTTTCTCTCTCTCTAAAAAAAAAAGAAATTATCCTCATTACCAAACGGTTTATCTTAGGTTCTGGGTGATCTCAAAATATTCATAAAAATCATCGCTTTAAATTAATGAAAAACGATACCTTCACAGTGGGAGTTTTCGAGCTAGGGAATTTATGAATATTTCAATTCCACTTTGCATCCTTAAAAGTGGCTTACAATAGGTAACCAAAATTTGTAACGTAAACCATTAAATTTTGAGCGCGTTTACGTTTTTTCTTGCTCGATTCCAAGGGTTCATTGCTAAGAATACTTTACCAAAATTTTAATAATTATTATTAAAATTACCTAACTATTAGGTACTTTTTAGGTGACTTTATCACCTAAAACAATTTAACGAACGTAAACCATTAAATTAGGAGGGGGTTTATTTTTTCTTGCTCGATTCCAAAGGTTAATTGTTCAAAATAATTAATCAAAATTGTAATACTAATTATCATAATTACCTAATTGTTAGGTACCTACCTTTCAGGCGAATCTTTTAACTAAAACCATTGAACGAACGTAAAAAATTAAATTGTGAGGGAGTTTTGGGGTGTTTTGAGGTGGTTAACCATTAAATTTTGAGGGGGTTTACTTTTTGGGGAGGTTTTGAGGGGGTTTACTTTTTCTTCCCGATTCAAAAGGTTCATTGTTAAAAATTATTAACCACAATTTTGATAATTGTTATTAATATTACCTTATTATTAGGTACCTTTTAGTGACTCTATCCCCCGAATGTTTGAAGTTCTATCCCATTAATCTCCTTTACAAACGCTAATTTGCAACCCTGGTAGCAATTAGATGTGTAGCACATCACGTTTTGACACCTTTGATATTTCAAATTAAACATTTTGATACGTCGGGCATTTTCATACATCGGACGTTTATTGTTATGGTACCTTGAACTTTTTGATGCTTTGGAAATTCCTATTTTTAGGAAATTTTCTTACATCACACGTAGGTATACAGACGATGAAAATTGATGCGTTTTCCAACTTTGACGTCTTGGGCCCAGTCAGCTTGGCCGTCTGGTCCTGTCTTCGTTGAACCTTTTTTTTTTTTTTTTTTTTTTTTTTTTTTTTTTTTTCAAATTATATTTATTGCACCAAGTAATTCAACTTATTAGCAACATTTCTCTGACAATGTATATAAATAACTGAAAGGAGAGTGTGGTACATAGCACACCTCCATACTTCATGTCGGCTATTTTATGTGTCTTTTGACGCACAAGATTCACAGGAGCGCACAGCACAACACTCACTGAACAACTTCATGAAAACACCACTCCCTACTGCCACAGATCGTGAGGTTTTCGTCTTTTCAGCCGCCTGAGTAGATCATCAACATCCAGCAACTTCACAGCCTCCTCGTTGATATGACCTTGTAGCCTCTGGTGATGGGCTATTGCTTGAGTTTTGATGACTTCATTTATTGTGGGAATTTTAAGGTCCTTATGGATGTCGTCATTGGTTGAGTACCAATACGCATCAACGCATGAGCGCAGTACTTTGTTCTGAAAACGCTGTATAATGTCACGATTGCTTTGAGAGGTGCAGCCCCACAGTTGTGCACCATATGTCCAGACTGGCTTAAGGACCTGATTGTATAAGGTTAGTTTGTTCTGTATTGACAATTTTGATCGTCTACCAACCAACCAATACATTTTTCGGAGTTTGATGTCCAATTCTGTTCTTTTATTTTTCACATGCGCCCTCCAGCGGAGTTTCGTATCCAGAGTCATACCCAGATATTTTGCCTCATTAGCAAAAGGGATGACTTTGCCATTAAGATATATTGGTATATGTTTGATATGGCGGTTGGTAAAATCAACATGGACTGATTTGGCTTCATTCATCTTGATTCTCCACTTAATTGTCCAGTCATGGAGTTTCTCGATGGATCTTCTAAGTTTTAAAGTTGATTCGCGATTGTCTTCACCAATAGCAAGGACTGCAGTATCATCTGCAAATGATGCCAGGGTGTTACCCTCGTGTTCGGGTAGATCGCTAGTGTATAGGACGTACAAGAGGGGGCCAAGTACGCTTCCTTGCGGGACTCCAGCATGAATCATTTTTGCTTCTGAGTATGCATCATCTTGTTTGATTCGGAAGTACCGATTTGATAGGTATGAGTGGAGCAACTCAGCGTATTTTGCTGGAAGCATTTGTCTGAGCTTATGATTAAGTCCCTCGTGCCAGACTTTATCGAACGCCTGGGTAACGTCGAGGAAGACAGCTGAGCAGACTTTTTTGTCTTCCATGGCTTGTTCAATAATATGAGTGATCCGGTGCACCTGATCTATAGTCGAATGCTTATGGCGGAACCCAAACTGGTGTTTAGGTATGAGGTTTCGTTCTTCCACAATTTTTATTAGTCGTTTGTGGAGCACTTTTTCAAAGAGTTTTGAGAGTACAGGTAATAGTGATATCGGTCTATAAGAAGTTATTTCTTCAGGAGGTTTACCTGGCTTCAGTATCATGATGACTTCAGCGAGTTTCCACAGTTGTGGAACATACCGAAGTTTGATAGAAGCATTTATGATTTGTGTGATCTTTACAAGCGTCTTCCGCGGAAGGTGTTTGAGGACTTGTCCAGTGATCAGGTCATATCCAGGGGCCTTCTTTGGATTTATCTTGGTGTTGATGGTGTTTTGTATTTCTTTGACAGTGACCAATGGGATGTCAATTTGTTGATCTCCCAAGGGAACTTCTTTGAGAGATTCCTCATTAGGACAACCAGAATTGGGCGTGAAAATATCTGCTAGATGACGAGCAAAAGCATCAGCCTTTTCTTGATTGGTTTTTATCCACTTGTTATTAGTTGTATCTTTAATAGGTGGTGCTTGGATGATAGGTCTCTTCAAGTGCTTTGTTGCCTTCCAGAGAGAGTATTCAGTGTCTCGATGACTGGTGAGCGACGTGAGAAGATCTTCTTGGGTTTCTTCTTGTATCTGTTCCATCATTTTCTTCAATTTGTAGTCAAGTTTGTACCATTCAGTTTTGAGAGTGGGGATACGTAAATGTTGCCATTTACGTCTAGCTTTTCGTTTTTCCCTGATCGTATTCACAACTTCGCACGGATAGTTGAGGCCCTTCAGCTTTCTCGTTTCTTCAGGGGTGTTTTGCCATGCCGCAGTTTGGATGGAGTGAACTAGTTGACCTAGCTCTCTATCAATTTCATCCGGTGATGTCAGTGCCACACTGAGATCAATGTGTTGATTTACGTTGATTTTGAACTGATCCCAATCTGTCTTTTTGTTCACTAGGACTGGATTATGTGGTTTAAGAATAATCGTTTCACTTAGTGTGAGAACTATTGGCGAATGGTCCGAGCTGAGGTCAGCGCAGTCCTCAACAAGTGCATAGTTCGCTGAGATATTTTTCATGATGAAGAAATCAATTAAATCAGGGCTCTTCTTAATGTCTGTTGGCCAGTATGTTGGTTTCCCACTTGACAACGGTATACAGTTATTTGATTGCACATACTTGAGAAGTTGCGTACCACGAGGTGTACTAAGTCGCGAACCCCAATACGTGTGTTTAGCGTTGAAGTCCCCGCCGATTATAAAGCGATTTCCTAGTAGGGAAAACGCTTCAGCAAATTCTTCTTCTTTTATGATATGCTTTGGTGGAATGTAGATACTGGCAATATCGGCTTCAAAGGATTTTGTACTGATGGTGATTGCACATATTTGAAGCTTTTCTTCCTCTATTTTGACACATTCATGATGCTTTATATTTTCTTTGATCAGTACCATGCTGCCTCCTCTTGCATTATTGCTGGGATGGAGAGCATTATAGGACTTGAATCCTTTGATTTTAAAATATGACTCCTTGGTAAAGTGAGTCTCAGAAATTAGGCAGATGTCTATTTTGTTTATATTAAGGATCGTCTCCAATTCCAATTTTCGGGACAAGAGTCCATTGGCATTCCAGCACATAATTCGTGAGTTGCGCATCATGGTGATTTCTTTCGTGTTTGATTGCAACCTTTTTCAAGGGCAGTTAATCTTTGATTGACGTTGGACAGAGTGTTTTCTATTCTGCTTTGATTTGCAAGTATGTTTTGCAATAACGACTGTATACTATTATCAGACTGCATGGGTGTAGGCTGGGTGACTCTGTCACCTACCGCTTGAGCGTATGAAGGCTGATGACCGAAATGTTGGTTTTTCTCATGGATTGGAGTTTTCGGTATGAAAACTTTTTTACCCTTGTTATTTGGTATGGTTTGTTTATCGTCATTTTGAGAGGCCTTTGGGCCTTGAGATCTTTTTTTCTGAATCTCGACAGCTTCAATGGCGGCTGGACATTTGCGGTAATTAGCTGTATGAGAATCACCGCAATTTGCACATTTGGCTGGGGTGGTGCGAGGTTTGGTGCACTTTTCTGTGGGATGAAAGCCTGCGCATTTAACGCACCTTTCCATTTTCGTGCAGTAGTTTTTGGTGTGTGCCCATGATTGGCACCTCTTACATTGAGACACAATTTTATTAGGTTTGAGGTTTTCAAATTTTACCTTCGACGAGTAAAACTTAGTAATTCCATGTATAGTGTCAGGGTTGGTTCCTGGGGCAAAATCAACTATATACATATCAATAGGTGCTTTTGTTCCCCATTTCAATTTTTGGGTTACATTTAGGACTTTGAGGTTTGGATATTCGTGAGAAAATGCATCTTTGAGCTCTTCTGAAGCAAGCCCCCTTGGAAGTCCTTTAAGCATGACTGTGTAAGGCCGTTCCTGTTTGTTTTGGTATGTCGTAAATGGACATTGTTTATTAATAAGCTCTGATCGAATTGCACGAAAATCATCAGACGTTTCCGTGTTAATCTTGACTTTTCCGTCACCAAGGAGAGTGAGGGTGACATTTGGTACAATCGTTGTTAACCATGTTCTTATATGTTTAAAGCCATCGGCATCTTTGAGTGCTTCTAGCGTAAATGGAGGAGGTTTTGGTTCTTTTTTTTTTGATTGGGGTTTTTGTGCCTGTTGTTTCCTATTTTTATTTTGAGGTACCTTCACTGGTTTGAATTCAACTCCAGTGGCATTGTACGATCGAACTTCATCGTCTCCGACTTCATTAGCAAGATCACTTGAGTCTGTATGATAGTTCTCCCCATGTTCTACTTCATCAAGTTTAGCTTGAAGGTCGATGACTTTTTTCTTTTCACCAATAACGACTTCGTTACATTGAGTTAAATAATCACTGAGAGATTTAATTAAACTATATAACTCACTGAATGCATTTCTGAGATACGCATCTTGGATTGTGCTGGTTCTCTGTTGATGTTGCGCAAGTCTAGCCTCTGCTTGTGTCACGATTTTCGCTACCGTCAGCTCGCCTTCGCGGTCCAAGTTCATTGCCGACCGGTGGAGGCCTCACGGCACGGGACAAATATTTTGGTTTCACTGCTCGATGTTTCCACCTTGAACGTTCGCGGGAGACTTCGTTGAACCTAAGTGACTTCTTTAATACTCCTCTCAGAACTTAACTTTCTCATTCAGTCGTTAATTCAACTCTCGAATCTCTACGTAGTCATAAAGCCGATATAAACGTCGTGATTACAACAACTTTTGCGGATATTGCGATATAGCTGGATGTTCTCGGTGACAGTTTCATTCGTGTAGGTTCGGACTCAATGAAACAAAAAATAAAATTCACGGGATATTGACCGTTAAACGTCCCTACGATCAGTGAAATGGAAGAAATCGAGTGGTTTTACGGTCTGGGGGTGTGCTCACTAGCAATGGCAGTTTACCCGTGAACCTGGCAGAACTCCAAACCTCAACGTGACGGCGATGGGTAAAAGAAGCCTTTTATTTTCCCCACCAAAAACCATTTTGAAACGCTCGTTTTCCGTTTGAGGTTGTAGCTGGCGGGAATCATTTTTTTCGGTTAATAGCCCCGCTTTATCTTGGTCTTTTGGCAGTTGGACGATGGGATCGAACCGATGTGGATGTTTAGGTAAAGGAGAACAGGATGCAGAAACGAAGAACTCAATAAAATTGACACTTTAGTTATGTTTGCAAAAATGTTGTACGTTAGCAAATGTTCAATGGACATAATTTTGACTACAATGAAATTGATAGTGGTCTGTCTAATAATCGACCCTTACTTACTATGCCTCATCGGATACAGATATTTATACTTATACTTCATACTTATATTTCATCGGATACAGATGAGCAGTGTGGAGGCTACATACCTACACAATAGTTTCATACCTACACAGATTTTATGTTTGCGCTTGCTTACTAACTGCCGATGATACAATTTATAGGGGACCATCTAAAATCTCGACTACCCAAACCCAATTTTCTGAACCAAATCGCAAAACTGCAGGAGTTATGCTACTAACAAGAATTCGATGTTTGCCCACCCATTGATCCGGTCTCAAACTACCATCTGAATTAGAGAGAAACAAAACGACCAGTTAAGGAGGAAATCATACATGGGGAATTCAACATGAGCGTATGCACAGAGACTGCTAACGATTCGGGGTGATGAAATTCAAAGAGAACCATTTATACCTACCCACTCAACTCCAGGATCGGATGTTACAGTTTTCCCCTTTACTAAGATTTTCAGGCACTGTCAAACTAAGTTTGAAACTGTCTTACATTTTGTGAACTAAAATTATATAAGAAGATCTAAAACGAGAAAATCTGATGTTTGATTGTGGGAGACATTTTTTATCACCGTCCAAGAGCAGCAATGCTTCAGTCGGAAGCAAAGGGCATGTGGCGTAGACCAAACCCTGGTATTTTTGGGGACTTTAACTAAAGGCCCAGATCACAATTTACACTCTATAAGGGTAGGAACTTAATTTTGAATTTTCCATATCAGAGAGTTTAGTGCAAATTCATCAAAATACCAAGGCTCTACCAGCTGAACTGACTTTTTTTTAACTTCCAGTGGTCATAACGAGCCAGTGTACCTGCCGAATAACTAGAGGAAGTTGTACTGCCGATCCAACGCGGTAGACTTTTTTGACACTCATCAAGTTTGGGGTGGACTATCTTCAATACATTTATGACCTCCGAGTATTGTTTGTCAACCATTACCTCGGAAGCAGCGTTCTGGAAATAGTACGAAGATTCACACAAACATCAAAGTAGATCCCACGCACATACACATACACGTCAGCAAAACAACCATAGCACTCATCATGATAGCTGAGGTTGTAATTCTCATAATTTTTGCTTTATTCTTTTTCTTTTTCTGTGGGTTTCCGGGCTTCAAAGAGTGAGGCAAGTGGTGGAAACCTGAGCTAAGAATATGCAGTTCTGTTATGCTATGAAGCTATAATTCTACTAAATCAAAACAATGACTGTGTGATACTATCAGAACGAGTCCTACTTATCATAGTGGAAGCACTGAAGAAGAATTTTGTGCAATAAGTTCAGTGGAGATCATTCATATCAATTTAAAAATAATAAGGGGACCGGGTTGGGCAAGTGTCTTCTTCAGAGAGTGGAACGAGCAGTAACGGACAGATTTGTCTGCTTAATACACTTAGACATAAAAAGCCCGTCCTTTTTTCGAAATGACAGAAGGAAAGGATGACAGGGCAAACTCTTCCCATAGCAAGAACCTCGCGTCCTACCAAGTTCGCTGAGGTTTGTCCCTTGTCGATATGACAGTTCAAGCATTCCTCTCAACTTGATTCACAAGGTAAGCTTGATGACGCCAGAACAGTAGGTAAATCGCAGAGAGTACCAGTCCAATGGTTCCAATAGTGATTTTCCTGAGGAAAAAATACTCTAAAATCAGTATCATACCTTCAGGGTAATTCAATGAATTCAAATAAATTTCAACATTTTCCTACCAATAATAAAAAGCTGGGTATTCGATCAAACGGTAAACCAATTGCGGATCCTCTACAGTCAGAATTTTTATTGACTTACAAAAGTCTCTGGTTTTGAGTGTTCCTGTGAGAAATAGAACACAATTGTTGGAGAACCTTGCGTGGATTATTCCTTGGTTCATCCTGCATTTAATGAAAGTGTGTGCGCAAGCGCAAACATAAATTCTTCTGGAACATAAATGTTTACGACCTACTTCCTCGAATCTGCAAATGTTTGAAGAATTGTTTAACCCGGTCCCAAGCTTAATTGGTCATCGATTTTATACAACCCGCTCTTACTGATTTCAGAAGTATACGAAAATTCGGTATAATCAGAAATCTCAATTTGACAATAACTGAATTGGAAATATTGTTGATTAAGGATCATCTTTGTGCTTTTTACGTACCACATAATTTCTCCAAACCTATCTTCCTTCATACTTTTCAGCATCACTTGAAAAATCTCTAATCAGGTCTCAACCATACAATTCCAGCCAGTTGTTATTCTGTTGGATTAGAGCTTACATCTATTCAGATGGTTCAAGAAAATACCCACTTATGGAAGAGGAAGATGGATGAATTTACGCACTGCATACCAAGATCATCTGAGGTTTTTATAACATTGACATTTTTTATGTACCTACCACTTCACACTTTAGAATGACCATTTGAAAAAACTCAAGGTTCAATCGAGTACTAGATTGTTAGACTAATTAGGAACTCCAGTTTGAATGAAACCACAAAATTAGTGGATAACCAAATCAGAATGGGCAAGTCCTTTACGCACGATCAGAACATGGTCCAGCAACATTCCAGTCATTCATAAATACACTAAATTTCCTGTTTTCAACTACTATTTCATTTTTATATATTTATTATTTAATAATATATTTTATATATTTATTTTATATATTCACTTAAAGATTTCTCTCAACAGTTACAAAAATGTGAATAGGTACTAGTAGCCTAATAATTTTAAGTCCTATTTTCCTAGAATTTTTATTAGGATTTACTAGAGGATACTGGGGGATCATCATTGACATAACTAACGAAACACTGATATTAGAGCCATTTTAGAGAGAGTTTGGTCGTTTTAGACAAACACGGCTTTGCAGTGACGATATGCATCGATACTTTCGATTTATATTGGTATGTGACATGCCCAATCAATTTTGCCACTCCATCCTTCAAATAAATATGTTGCCCTTTTTGAGTATAATCCTATGCATGGATTCGGGCATTTCATGATTGTTTTTAAATTCAATAAATGTCCTATATAAATACCTTTTCTATAATTGGCATTAAAGTATCAATCGTATAGCAAAAAAAGTGAGAGATACAATTTTGCCTCTCCATTCCTTGATTAAATTATTGTTCGATCCTAGTTTATACCAAATTCGTTATTTAATTGTGTTGGAGACTGTATCTGAAGCAACTATTGCTAAAACTGTTGATGAGAAAATATGTATGGTGCAATATTTTTAAAAATCTTATAGGTATGTTGTAAATAGGAGTTAAAAGGAGGAGATTTAACATCAAATTTACAGTATTACCATGTATGAGTCTTTCCTATGTGGGACTTAATATTCATGCTGTGTCTGCTCTTGATTTTTCTGTATCTTTTTCCAATATACTAATAGTCCTTCAGATATTTTTCATCCTACGACGATTGGAACATTAGAGGAGAAATAGAAGAAGGAGAGAACAATAAACCTACGTAAGATGTACGAGTATATGTATCAAAGTATACTTATATGATCGTCTTTTCTACTTAAAGGTTGTTAGGAGGAATTCATCTCTAGTTCTTAACTTGTTTTCAGTTTCAGAGAAGTTTTCCGCATCTGGGAGGAGATGTCACAATTGTTTTTCAAGTACGAGGTCTCTCCTTGGTCCTTTTAGTTTCTTTTTTCGTAATTTCTGGTCTCTGGAAACTACAAAAGATATAACTGAAATCGTCGTTCATATAACTACTTTCCAAACTGAGAGACCTTCCTCCTTTATTTAACTCGGTTAAAAATCATACATTTTGAGTAATACGACTGAACACCGAGAACAGTTGAAAATTCTGTATTCAGGGCATCCCGTATTTTTCTATATTAGTTTTTCGCAGGTGTGTATACAACTAACACAATTTTCTGGACTGCCCCGAGTGATCTCAAGGTTTTGTGACTATCAACACAAGGATGATCTTTGGTTGATATGAAACAATTTCGTAATAACTTGTCTATGTTCCTTCAAAGAGATTTTTAGCTGCAAAGAATCTGCAATTCTAAGAAAATTAGGATAATTGGAAATGTTCCTTGTCTCTCCCTTCTATCACGATTGGCAGTGATGGTGAGGGGGATGATTTATCTAATATAGGGATGCAAAATTGGTGAGCATGATCGCCTTTGTGTGTCCCCGGTAAACCACGCTATTCCGTGGTGGTTCTACGATTGCTATGTCCACAATTGCTTTAAGTGAACATAATCGCCTTTGTGCATCCGAGGTAAACCACGCTATTCCGTGGTGGTTCGACCATTGCTATGTCCTCAATGCGTCCAAATGCGCTCAAAGGCTTTGTGCCCAAGGGTGAATTACTCCTACTAAAGAAGCAATGTCCTTCCATCTTCTAGGTTTTTATTAATTTATTTTGTCAGAATAACAATTCAACAAATCTATTATTGGAAATTCTTCTCAAAGATCCTAGGAAATTAAAGATTTTCCAGTAGGTGAGGCATTATTTCAGGTTTATGTACGTCTCGAAACTTCTCGAAACTTCTCTTGGTTCCTCCTCTTAAAATTTTCTTCCTTGACATTTATGTTTTTTACAGAATATTATTATAATTTTACCATAATGTGGTTGTTTAGACTTACAAAAACATTTTTTAATAAGTAATATATTATATTACTTATTAAAAAATGTTTTTGTGGCTTAAAAAGTGTGCATGAGTGATGCTCAAACCTCAAATCTTACCAGATTTTGCTTCCGAGTCTACCAAGGTAGCGGAAGCTTTGTTTTCACTTTTCAAGGATGAAAAAAAAAAGTTCTCCAAAATCAAAATTTTCACTCGCGTTTTGCGTTTTAGACCTTTCTGAACAATTTTGGTTCCGTGTCTGTGTGTCTGTCTGTCTGTGTGTCTGTGTGTCTGTCTGTCTGTGTGTCTGTCCGTCTGTCATGATTTCCTTGTAACGCGCATAACTATACGAAGTTATTGTCCGATTTCGATGAAATTTTCAGGGATTGTGCGGGTTGGTGTGTAGACGGTCCCCCATGAAAATCATCATCCCCGGACTGATAGAAGCGACTGCGCATGCGCAAACGTGAATTTCCTTGAAACGGCCATAACTTCTACATTTTCCATCCGATTTCAATGAAATTCTCAGGGATTATGCGGATTAGATTGTAAATGGTCCCCTATGAAAATCATCACCCCCGGATTTATAGTAGCCGATGCGCATGCGCGAACGTAAAATCCGTGTAACAGCCGTGCGTACGTCACAACCTCAAATTATACACTACCTACTGTCTGGCGCCCGTAGCACATGTACAGCGAGTCATTCTGACGGGTGAGAGGTCACGGGTACGATGCCCAGCTGTGACAAGATATTTTTGGGTTTTTTGAGTAGTGACTCACTTACATTTTTCATCCGAATTTGATGAAATTTTCTAGGATTATCCAGAGTAGCGTGTAGATGGTCCCCTATAAGGGTAGTGAAAGGTACTTATTTTTTTTTACTTGGTCACATTACTTCAACCACCTACAAATGGCTTTTTAAGATTTGTAATTACTTTTTCCAGGAGTTACTCAAACTCAAAATGAATAGTTTCTCCAAAGCCAACTCAGTCCATTCCGAGGGAGACGTAAGTGATTTTACAAGGTTCTCATCTGAGGGCAAAGTTCTTTCCTCACCAGCAACTCAAGCTCTCATCCAGAGAATACAAGATCTCAAATCTCTCCAAGCTAAGACGACAGACTTGAAACGAGAGTTCAGATGTGGTGTCAACGAGTTGATTAGATCATTTGGGCAACGGTTAACCGAAGTGAACGACAGGCGAAGATCCATCATAAGGGGAGAAAATGAAAAAGACGGAGACAAATCGATAATTCCTGAGGACGAAACCACAGCCAATATCGTTCGGGAAATCCTCGATCGCCACTTGAAACGCGACAAACACGGTAAACTCCACCTACCCATCAAAGGCGTACCCAATTTTTGGGAAACTGTTTTCAAAAATTCCTGGACCCTCAGGGACATTGTGCAGTTGCATGATCTTCCTATATTGTCAAAACTAGACGACATACGAGTCAAATATACTTCCGCTCCAAAAGGGTTTTGTCTTGGATTCCACTTTCAGGAAAATGAGTATTTCAAAAATACGGTGCTGACAAAACAGTACATCGTCGATGACAATCCCACGTCGATGAAAAGCGATTTCGATATCGTCAAAAGCATAGGTTGCCAAATTTTTTGGCTTCCCGGCAAAAACGTCACGCTAAAACTGGGGAAAAAGAAGCAAAAACACAAAATATCAGGTGCTGCAAGATATATTGATATCGCGGTCAAAAACGCGAGTTTCTTCAATTTTTTCGATCCTCCGTCTGTGGATGATTCAAAAGTGGGATTGTGCCGAGAAATACGTACTAGATTGGCGATGGATTTTGAACTAGGGCAGTACTTCAGGACGAAAATCGTGCCGGACGCTTTCTTATTTTTTGCGGGGCTGATGGACGACCAGGACGACGATGACTTTGAAGATGACAATTCAAGCGACTCTTCGTCCGATTTGGACTCTGTTGATTCTAAAAGTCGAAAGTGAAAACATGAGCAATAAAAATTTCTAAACTTTGGGTTTTTCTCATTCGTGTGTAGCATAACCCATTCATTCCTGGAACTTATCTGAAATAGAGAAAAACTGCTACCATGTAGGTGTAACACATAGCTCCATAATTGAGCTTCCTCGTATCCGTAATTTTATAGACGATCTAATGCATAGTAGATAGCCTAAAAACTTCATTCTCTAAGTACCTACTACTGTCCTCCAAATTTGATAATCAAATGACGATGACACAGAGGACCATTCGGAGCCTCAAATTTCAGGAAATTCGGATAGAAAATTTATAAATTATGGTTGTTACAAAGAATTCACGTTGGCGTATGATTTGCTAATTATCAATGATGCTCACGATGAATTCTATAGGGAACCATCTACACCAAAATCCCTTAGATGTCATTAAAATTGGACAATATCTTTGTACAAGGATTTGCGGGCATGACAGGAAACCAAAATTGTTCAGGGAGGTCTAAAACATAAAATGCGAGTAAAAATGTTGATTTTGGAGGATATTTTTGTATATCCTTTAGAAGCGCTAGTGATTTGCCTACTCGAGAAGAGCTGCACAGAAGCAGGTTTGTATACGAACAGCAGTGCTTACAATTGTGAAACGAACCACTCAACATTCCCACAACTAAGAATGTAAAGGAACACCAAGACTGGATCAAAATGGAGGATCAAGATGAATGGAACAAAACCACTTCATGCAGATTTCCTCAATTGCAAGCTCGACTGTTCCGAATCACTTGGTCGATTCCAAAGGTTCATTATTGAAAACAATAAACCAAAAGCACCACATGCCAATGGAACCAATTGGAGCCAATGGAAACCAAGCCCTAGAAGCTCAATTGCATTGCATTGGAAGGCGCTTGTCACAAATAATAAGGAGGAATTGGTACTCAAGTTCACATAAATGTACTAATTAATGGGTCGATACTCGAAGACTCGAATAGGGGATGCACTGCTCATAGTAACGGCGATGTTATGTCAGTACATCAGAATTTTCCGATTCACAAAGAACTTAGTACCTATACCAACCGTGAACGAAATCAACACAAGCCATGGCCAGCCACAGATGATTACGACTTCAGGTGCTTCGATGCTGTCCAGTTGTTCGACGTTGACAACCTACTCCGACGTAGAAAAGGAAAAAGTTTCGGGACCTATGGATAGTGAAGGTGTTCGAGCGTTTGAAAATTCTTGACTGGAACTTCCCAAATGCGTTTTTGAACATTCAAAAACTGACTGAGACTTCGTTAAGTACCTAAGTTTCATAATAAAGAAATCAAAATTATTATAATAATTCAAAAATTTTGTTAATAAGTTGTGCTATTGGAAAAAATTAGAAACGGTGGATACAGCTTTCGTACAAGTACGCAACCACGAGAGACATTTTATGTCTTATGTTTAGTAAATTGAGAGCTTTCCAATGAGTGGTGAACGATTTTTGTGGGGTGGAAAATGAGGAAGTTAGTTTCCCTAGGAACGATTGGTTGTGCGTGAAAATCATCAGAAATTTCCGCGTAACGCTCCCCGCGTGACGATATTTCATTTATGTGCCATAGTAAAGACATAAAATGTCAAAAAATCCATTCAATGCTAGATTGCTGAGTGCGGAGAAATCAGAAATGAGTGGAGAACGTTGGCATCGACTCGATAGCCGGAAGCGAGAGATTTAATTTTCGGTGAATATAAGCTAAGAGACCTGAGAAGTTAATAACATCGTAAATCTTCTTTGCTCTAGGATGGAAAAGGATATTCTTCAATATTGCCGAGTACAAAATAAAGAGATGTAACAATGAGTAAAAAAGTCGAACGTCTGCCCTTGGCCCATGCAGATTTTCTCTTCCGCCCTCTTCATCACTCTGGAACACTGTGGAAACATTATGAGAAGATACCAATATCCTGGAATTACTGGGGCACCTGTGGTAATAAGCGAGATGGAATAAATTATTTTGTATCAAATAGTTACATCAAATAGCAAAATGATTACATGCAATTTAGCAAATTTCACCCTGTATTAAAATAGGAGAAAAAGGCAAGTGCCTAAGTGTCCGTTTTTGTAGCTTCCCCGCACACAAAAATGTAGAGGTGAGGTTGTTTCAGATATTTGACACCTCATTCGGCAAAGGTGAATATCGCCGGCACCCCTTCCTCTCGTCTTTCTTCAATCCTGTTGGGAGAGAACCAGAATGAATTTTCACCATACCCAACAACCTCCATCCCAGTAATTTCGCTGAAAGGTTCCTGTCTAATTCATGCTTGCTAGATCTGCTATCGACAACTCAGCTTGATGGGACGTTAAGCCCTGGCAATTCGACGGTCCAGTACGAGACTTCTATAGGTACCTTTAACAGTGAGGACGCAAAACTTAGTTCCTTTGAGTTTAACCATTAATAGGGAGGGAAATTTGGAAATCATGTCAGAGCCTCTCGAGAGACACTATTTGTTGGGGGTTAGTGAAACACACAACAGGAGAGATTTGTTGAATTTTCTTGGAATTATGGGGATTGAATTGAAATTGATGAGAAAAAACTACATGAAAATCGGTCTATCAATTTAGAAGTTGTGTATCGTATTGAACTCACAATTTGGGAGTTCCATGTGTCACAGACAAACTCTACAAATTAGCTACTTAATTCTAGTATGTGCATGTTATTCGATGTGGAAACTCAAACTTTGTTGCATTACTCTTTTGATTGAACTCAAGAAAAAACGCGTTGCTTCCTACTAATGGAGTCTCGGAAGAAATATGTTCACCACTAGGCGCCCTATTTTGGAGTACAATGAAACTCCGCCCCTAACATCGGAGACGCCACATAGTTTATATAGGTAACACGAAAAACCTAGCGATAACAAGAACCAAACCCCATGAACTCCAAGGGACGCAAGTTGGGGGCTGTAAAGAACCCTTTCGTATACGTGGGTGTATTTCTCGCTCGCTAGAAAATTATGTCGCCAGGCCAGCTAATATTTTAACCTCAGTGAAACACTACAACGCCATCTCTCCGCTTTATCATCCTCTTTCTCGGTTCCCTTTCCGAATGTGGGCATAATACGAGTTTACTTTTCGGGCGATTTAGTTCGTTTGGGAGTGAATTCGTAATCGTAATGGGAGAGCGAGAAATCATACGAAGAGAGTTCATCATGTGGACGTGAGCTGGTATTCATGAGGAATTCGTGAATTCACTGGGCTACCATCCTCCGAACGAAATCGGGTAATGTCGGTATGGTATTTCGCCAAACTATGTAGCCTAGTAAACACCTGTTATTTAGTGATGCACGCTCTCCAGGTTACCCCCTTCGAATAAAGCATAGAATGTTTACTTCCAATCAGAAAGCGATAACAATATAATTATTTATCTACACATCATAAAATAGTTATTAAGGGGTAATAGTTATTATTATTTCCACATTATTAACATCTGTGAATCTGGAGGTTTTATGGACTGATTGAGATCAGACGTGCACTTTAGAAGCTGGCTTAAAATTTGTAAACTTGGGTACAGAAAACTGAATCATTTTTTCAAAAAGGCGTAAGTAAATACCCTCCATCTTAGATCCTAATAGTATGAAAGGGGGATCGATAGACTAGCATTATTTCCATATTTAAGTTGGCACCCGAAGAACACCCTACAATAAACATCAGTTCAGCCATCCAGAGCCAATTTTAAGCTCGACATTAAGCCAAAAGAAGATTTAAAGAGAACGCATGACGTCATTAAGGTTTTGCAGCTGATGGAACCAAGAGCCTGGGGGTTCCTGCTCAGACTGACATGGAGGGAGGGGGCATCGTTTACATCAAAATTTAAACACCTCTGACAGAACTTTTTTTTGGAAAGCCCTTATTGTGATAATTCAAATAGCGATATAATAGCGATGATTATGATAGCTGAAGAAATGCAGAACCAAAATAGTGCGTTATTTTCCTGTCGGTGAGGAGCGAAATTGATATACGTTCAAATATTAATCCATGCAAGCAAGCTTGTTCCACGTGTCGTTTCCGTATTCTCTCCGAATCTTTTACCGATCCAAGAAAAGTCGTCAAAATTGAGGTCGTCGACACCTTCCCTGATGGAAGGAGAGTGCAGAGGACAAACAACCCTTCGATTCTAAAAGCACTTAGAGAGATAGCTGCGACTATTTTCCAGCAAAACAGTTTTCGATGTTCCAACGTCACTTCACTCGTTCTCTACGCTTTTCCTTATTTTTTCAAGAATTGCTTACTCTACCCATTCGATATTACTACTACTACAAATACTTCCGCCCCACTCTCCCTTGAGTGTTATATATTAGTTTTAACAGGCTCAAAGGAGTTCGAAACTCTGATTTTGTGTTCATGGTTTTCAAAAAAAAAAAAAAAAAAAAAAAAAAAACGCAGAAAATTATTATTCAACGGTTTATTAGTTTTCTGCTCAGATCACCTGTCTACAAATAACTCGGCTGTCATTACTGGTACTTACCTTCTAATAGAAAGTACCTACCAGCAAAACATCTTACTTCCAAAGTTGTGGGTGTCTTCGTACGAAATATGGTTGTTCGTTAAAGAAGTGTTGAGTGACTTTAAATTTTATTCGAAGAAACAAAAAAAAATCACATTTTTGGTCCAATTTTAGGTACTTAGGCAAGTCAAGGGGTTACAGTCAACAAAGGGTCCTGAGGATGGTTTGAAGAGAGATGGGGCAGGAGGGAGTTGGGGGACCTTCAGGAGGGATGTATAGGAAGAACACTCAATTTTTCTTCAAAAATTCGCTAAAATCAAGCTAAAGTTTTGAAGCTTTATTCTTCCACGCCGAATCTGGTTGGAAGCAAAATTTACTCGAATAGAGTATTACAAAAGGTTCTTTACTGAAAATAATAAACCAAAATTGAAAAACAAAAAAGTTACTATATGTCCACAGCAATTGGGAAAATTACATCAATACTTCTATAGTATTGACTATTATATATAGTATCGACTTTTATATAAACAAAATTGAGTAAGTATGGACAAAAATTGAAGAAAAAAAATCTATACTTATGTATGTACCTTATGTCCTAAATGTGACTCAAAAAATAAGTCGGAATCAGCATTTGGTGGTGGGACCAAACTGAAAAGGTATTCACGTCTTCTGCGGGACTGTAAGATAAAGATATATAAAATCAATAAAGACATATTTATGACAGACGAAAAAATTCAGAAAAAAAACCATGCCACCAGCATGCGCTTAACCAGGCTTAACCAGCATGCGTTAATGAGCAAATTTTCAAAAAAATCTTTAAAGCTATGGTTAAGAAAACCTAAATATTAGCTATATGTGAGAATTAAAAATTACTCCCATCGTCACCAGGAACTCATAGAGTACTCACACGTAAATTGTTATTTTTTAATTTTTTTCAGTATACCATACCAACGTACTGTATGCACAGGGTGTCTCTGAAGATGTTAAGAGTCCATATTCAAGTTCTACTCGGCTCCACGAACAATTAGGTTGTTTCTAGCAAAAAAAAACTCCCATCCTTATGAGACTATATTGATTACTCAGACTAAATGCAATTGGCAATTCGAAAACAAACATGGTTTGTGGGTTTTCTTGTGACCCCCAAGTTGACGTTTATTTTCTTCTTCTCTCCCTAGATTATGTGAGGTAAGCGGAGGACGTGATGGTGTCGGCCGCTGTAGTCCTGCTAAGCCTTCTAGTGACATCCATCACATGTGAAGAACTTCTCCTCGGGTAAGACTCAAATTTACTACAATTATTAATGAGTGATATTTTATTAAGAGTTTCATATGAACAAGAAGTTTCATTTTCTTGGCGTTTACATCAGCCTTTAACTTAGTCGGTTTCAGCATTTTGATTATTGTGCCCTCTATTCAGCGAGCTATCAACCAAAAATAATCATTATACTAAAATTGCATTACCCAATAATCACTTTTAAGCCATAATTTCGTAGTTTAATTTATTAGGGCGAATTGAAACTAGAAAATGTACAAACATCATACAAATTAATGATTAGCAATGTCATATTATGATGTAAATATAACTAAATTTTATTTTTGAGCATTTTCACTTGATTATGACCCATTTTGTTATAATATTGTAGGTATGTCACTGGATCCCAAAGGCGCGCTGGTGACATGGAATATGCGCGGCCGGGACTCACCATATCCGGTGCAATTTCGCTCGCCGTCGACGAAGTTAATCGAGGAATACTGAAGGGAACGCAATTCAACCTCAGGTGATCGTTTAAGGATTTAATGTACAGTTGGCTTAGACGTATATACAGATAGGCTAATGAACTTCTTGGTCTAATTAGGTTAACATCAATTAATGAAAGTCCTGTATTGAAATCCTGTTATCCTCTCAATTATTGCATATTTCCTTATTCCTTTCATACAACTTTTCATTTAGCTTTTGAGAAAATCAGAAGTCTTCTGTTCAAGTTTTTAGGACGTCCCACAGTAAGACTTGGGCGTCCTTATGCGATCGATCTGGGGTGAAGGAAGACAACACTCAACAGAAAAAAAAAATAACCACACAGTAATCCGTTTTAGACCATTCTGAATCCAAATCCGCGAAAAAAACCATAGGTGTATGTCTGTGTGTGTGTGTGTGTGTATGTGTGTGTGTGTATGTGTGTATGTGTGTGTGTAACAAAATCTTGTGTACTCTGCACAGGCCTTAGTTCTCAACCGATTTTCCTGGTTCTTTTTTTGTTCGTCGCGGAAAACTATCTAGTTGTGCACTACGTCGCCGGAATTTCGAATTTTGCCTTTTAAGGGGGGGAAAGGGGGGGTTAATGCTCGAAAAACGTGCGTTTTTGGGCATAATCTTGTGTACTCTGCCCAGGCCTTAGTTCTCAAACGATTTTCGTGGTTCTTTTTTCGTTTGACGCGTAATACTATCTAGTTGTGCACTACGGCGCTGGAATTTTGGATTTTGCTTTTTAAGAGGGGGAAAGGGGGGGTTAATGCTTAAAAAACGTGCGTTTGCGTGCATAATCTTGTAAACTCTGCCCAGGCCTCAATTTCCAACCGATTTGCGTGTTTCTTTTTTTGTTTGACTCAAATAACTTCCGAGTTGTACATGATTTTACCAGAGTACCAAAATTCGCAAGGGGAGGGGGTGAGTGGGGGGATAATATTCACAAAATATCCGATTTTTCAATATTTTGGTTCCTTTACTACTTACTAATTGTACCCAAGCTTTGAAATTGAGGAAAAATTCTCATTATACCTCCGAATTTTCATGAATTATTCTCTGTACCACCATGGAACTAATAGTGGTGCCACCATGGTGCCATGATGCCATAAACCGCTTATTTCGTGGTTTTTTTTTTGTGTTTCACCTTGAATACGGATGTGAACTTCGACGGACTGCCTACCAAAACTAACAGATGAAAGTTCAATGTTACGACGTATTTCCGCTTTGGTGCCAGACTGGCACCATTGTTGGCGTTGGGGAGGTGGGGGGGGGGGGGGGTAACTCGAATTCGCATGTTGGGTATCGTAGATCATGGATTTTAAAATGCTCTTCAGATTCGAGGCTCCCATGCCGCTAGAAATGTTAAGGTGGATAATGGTGGGGGGGGGGGTCAGTATTTCTTGCCTAAAGTAATGAATAAATTACATCGAGTGAAACAGTTTTATCGCTTACCAACTGGTTTAACTGATCTAATGCTTATCCAATGGGACGTCCCCTGGAATGCATGCATTACTAAACAATATGTTTATCATGGTGTTAACAGTACAACGTTTGAAAATTAAGTAATTATAAATTAAGTTAACTTCAAAAACAAATTTTGTTTTAACTGTTAATTTTCCTTGATTTTCTGGCAAAAAACTTTTAATCCCGACTTTTAACCCCGTCTCATAACATTTCTTTGTCAAAGCGTGAAATCAACATTAACACATTTCAATTCAAATTTTTAAAACTTGGTCGTAACCACGATTCAAAGAATATTATGATCTCAACAGAGGTTTTCCTTTGAAACTACGAGTATATCCGACATTATAGAAAATTCGAGTGAGAGAAACAAGGGTTAACTTGAAAGCAATATTTACCTGCCCCAGCGGTGTTTCTATCTATCCGAAATCCCTTAGGGCATCAGGGGGACATTGCTCTTTTATTTGTTAGGTAGTCTGAAGTTCGTGTAAATCCAATAAAATCCTCTCGGGGGTTCTATTATTTATTATGTCAAATATAAAGAAAGAGCACTACCAGTCTGGCCAATATAACGCTACAAATTATTACACAAAAGTTCATCACTAATGTTGATACCATGCTCAAATGGACGAACCAGCTCAAGTCTTTACTTCTCCTGTCATTCAAAATTGTCTAGTCGTAGAATTTTCAACTGTAGAAATAAACTTTGAAATCCGTGACATGTACATACATGTTTCTGAGATGTGAGATTTGTTGCATAGTTTCTCATAGTGAAAATTACACTAACTATGTAATTATTCAAATAACACTATCAATCAACTATTCAAATAACACTAAATTTATATCGGATATTAGTTTTTAATCTGTTTTTGTCAGTAGGTAGATAGAGTTTCAAATAACACTATTTCAAATAACGGATAAGAACATCGAGAAATTCTAGGTAGCTTGAAAATGCTCAAAAAGATTTACTCTTGAATCAGTTGATAGCTGCAGAGAACTGCGAATTGCGAACTGCGAATATTCTGTTACCAGTAAATTATGCCTTCAATGAAAAGCAAGAGCACTGATTACTCAACGAATTAAAAAGTTTCTCTGAAGTAAGAATAAAGATACTAAAAACCAAAAACCACAGAGATGTATGCAAAGTGTTCAGTGGAAATTAATGTAGTCAAAAATATTAAAAGAGTGATAGAAAAAACTACAAGTTTGAGACTTCAAGAACGAATAACTTTTTATTCAAAGCTACAGGTAAATACAAATTAGTATCTTTGAAGTCAACACAATCATCGGGCAAAACCCCCTTGTGAATTAAAATCCACAACTCTATCTACCTATTCACAAGAACAGATTAAAAACTAATATCCGATATAAACAATACTAACTTAAATTGTATTTATATTCAAACAATTGGTTGAATTGGTTTCAAACTTCAACAGAATTCCACAGGTCAGGAAGGGTCCTCAGACGCTTCCCCGTGGCACGCTAGCGCAAATACATTTTGATGTAGGTGGCTGTAAGTCTGCACCCAAGCCACAATAAATGGGTAAACCTGCACCCTTACGAGTTTTGTTGGTATGCGCCCGAATGTTTAGTTTTTCAATTAGTTCAATAATTTTCTCAACTTAACTCTGCAAAATAAAATCAGCTTGAAACCGGACCACCATAGATACGGGGAAAATACATTTCAACAGGAATTGGGCAGATTTGTACCAGAATGGAAAAATTCAAGGCGTTCAAACTTACAAGAACCTTTGCCTTCCCTCTTTTTGAAGGGTGAAACCTACATCCTACTTGAACGAAACGTAAGCTACAGTAATGTGTGATAAAATATTTATTGCACTGAAGTAACCACCTAAATAACCACTTAAATTTAGATCTTCTTACCTGAGTTTTGTATTAGTTTCTGATGCGACTGGAATCCATTAGGGACGAAAGAAATGGGTAAACAGGTAAGCTGAGGAGCCGAAATTCATGTAAATCCGTGTCACAAATGTATTCCTTTAGAAAAAAGTTACTTAACAAAACTTCCTTCCGGCAAACAGAAACCGAATGACTTTCATGAAGATTCGGGAGGGAGAAGATTCCAGTCTACGCTGATTTACACAAATAAGGGATAGATGGATACTGGATAGAAGGGAATCAATCTACATGTCCAACTGTCCGACTATTATACTGATACCTTAATCATGGACACTAGAACACCTTTTGATGTATTTCAATACTTTCCTAATACCTGCATCATGATCCCACTAATACCTTCATTGTGGACACTAGAAAACCTTCCAGTGTCTTCAATACCTTCGAATAACTTCCTAATACCTACGTTATGGATCAGTGATATCCGTCAAAACTCCAGAGTATCATAAACGTTATTCCTATCATAATTATGTACACCGGCTGTACAGCGTCATGCTCAGTCCAGGTACCTAATAGTGTTTACAAGTTCGGGGCTCGAGAGTCGGTGATAGAAAATTGATATTCAAGCCATTTCGAAAAATTGAATGTCGACGCCCGGAATTGAACAAGCTTAGAGGGAAGAAACGTAAGTAAGAAACCACCAAGTGCTAAAAACGCGTTTCCCCTGTATCAAGACAAATTTATTGGTAACCCGGCTCGGTGGTGAAACATTTTATGATTCGAAACCTTTTAGGTCCAGTAAGTTAAGTTACAGTTTAGGCTCAACTGTAAATTAACTGTAATTTTGTCTGCACTATACGGGACGTAATGTATGAGAACAAATGATTTTGGAATGTACGGTGTCACTGCTGACCGAGAAATATGAAAGCCAATAAGTTTGGTTTTTCTTACCAAAAAATATTGTTTAGCAACGCATGCATGCCATTGGATGAGGATTAGTTCAATTTTAACCAAAAACAATAAAATATACTTTTTATTTACCTTTCTGCTGCACAATACAGTTTCACTCAATGTAATTTAGTTAGAATTCTGAGTCAGAAATATTTTTATTCGATTTTTGGATTGTATATCATTAAATTATGAGGGGGTTTATTTTTTTCTTCCTGGATTCCAAAGTTCATTATTTAAAATAACAAAACAAAAGGATCAAGAAAATCGGGGAGTAGGTAGCATACACCTAAGGTTTTTTCGTTGATTTGGATTCAGAAAGGTCTACAATTACCTAATTTGTGGTTATTGGTATAAAAACGGTGATTATATTTCTCCGTTAATTGTTGTCCTACTACACCCCAAAATATAATCGCATAAGGACGCACAAGTCTTACTGTGGGACTTCCTAAAAAAGAATAACAGAAACAGAAAATTACTGTTTTTAGGAATTTAAAAAACTGGAAACAAAAATTGGTTAAAGGTGGGGATCGAAACCAAGTCCTCTCATTCACCGTTTAACTCTCAGAACATTACTGGGGGTTTCCAGTGAATTTTTGTATCCGAGAATCGTTTTGGTTACATTCTGTGTACGATTTAAACTGAGCAAATTATGGGTGGTTCTCTTCCTTTATTCTCATTACGTGTTTCTAGAGTACAAACAAACTAAATGAATTATCTTAACACTGTAGGAAGCGTGAACTTCTAATGCTTCGGCTAGTTGAAAAGACAAACGGGGTTCGTTAAAGAAATAGACGGAAATATTAATAAGGGGTTGGAAGGGGGGGGATCGTGGAGGCGGTAGGGTTGAAGTCAATTATTTCCCGGGAGAGCAAGGGAAATATGAGCTTTGGAATACCACTTTGGAGCAATGGTCGTCTTTCCTGTCCCACTTCAACAATTGAAATAATATGGAGAGAAAACTTGGACGGAAACGGTAATTTGAGAAGATTCCTTTAAAAAAAGGACCGTTGGAATTGCCTTCGTTTTTTTCAAGCCTGACCAAGAAGACTAAAAAATGCTTGTGGTATTTTAAGAACTGAAAATTTAACTGAATAATTTAAATAATTTGGTTTACACTATCAATATTAGCTTCATATAAAAAATGTAGGTATCAGACTGTTTTTTGTTTTTTGTCAAGACACTACTTTGAAAATTATTGAAAACATTAAACCAAAATGCACTTATTTTGTGTCCCGGGAAAAACAATATGTTTTTATATTGACTTTGAAACCCATTTTTGATTTGACTTCAAATTCCTAAAAGTTTAGTTGGTTTATTTTGAATTTTACTTGAAAATTCAATAAATGTAATGATTGTGTCTTTAGTTTTGTCGTTGCTGAAACAATGGGGGACGAATTGGAGTCGATTCACCAGACAGCCACCTTGTGGAAGCGGAACATCTCTGCCTACATAGGACCTCAAGAAACCTGCCTGCACGAGGCGAAAATGGCTGCAGCGTTCAACCTCCCCATGATATCTTATGTGAGTCATACCTACCACCAAGACATCTGTGAAACACTGAACTCCTCGTTTTGTTTTTTAATTAAATACTACCTGTTTTCGCGAAGAAGCTATTAATTATACATTAAGATCATTCAGCTAATGTTCGTGTTCGTCATCGAAATGCACTACTTATTGCTAGCGATTGTTTTTGTCAGGAAACAGCATATATGTAGATCGACCCAACAAAAAACACAATGTCAACCGGTTGAAAATGGGGTCCACTGGAATAAACTCCTTCTTTGACGAGCTTTCGGTGAATTTATTACTTTCTTCAAGGCTCGAAGGACGTGTTACTCAGTGAAGATACCAAGAGTCAAAAAATAAGCTGGTGGAGATGCCTCCATAATTATTGAAAATTGAATTATATGGCAAGAAATGAAGAACAAATAAATACGATGTCAGCTTTCGGGAAAATTTTGTCAAAACAACTGAACAAGAAAAATTTTTAAAAATTTATCCAAGGCAGAATTGTTTATAGAGAATAATTTATGATAATATATAATAATCCTATAATAATCCTGAAAAGCTAATAAATTTACCAAAAGCTCGTCAAAGAAGGAGTTTGTCCCTGTTTATGCGCTATCAGTTGACATAGTTTGTCAGGAAACTTCATCAGTTGTCTTTATGCCAAACATTTATTTAATTTCTACATGTACCTAGAGCTACAAACTTTGATAGATGCTGAGCGAGAAGTACTATTTTGTCGACCATAGTTTCCTCAGTGAATTGAGATCAAGTGAAGGCGCCACAATTTTACAATCGCAGGTGAATCAGATCGTCTTATCATTCTGACGAACATTCAATCAATCCTGAAAAAATAAAACCCGTAATTTCTCCCTTGACAAGAAGATTTCTATAAAACGTAATATTGAAATTTAGACTGATATGCAATTATTGCCAGAGGTGACGATAATTAAGATTAGGTAACATTAATTTAACAAAATTAAGTGATACAAATATCATAGGCGATACAGCACATACTTGATGAAGGAGTTAGGATCTTGCGCTGACGTCCGTCAGGCTTTGAGTCACTTTTTTTCTTTTCTTTTTGTGATCTCTCCTGTCCCCAGTTATTGAAAATACCGACTAGATGAAAACTATTGGAAAGATACAGTAAGAAAGCTATTAGGAAGATAACATGGAAACTAGTCTCACCTAAAACCACAATGGACAGCAGCTCTCTGGTTTTTAATTGAAAATTTCAATTAAATTTCCCAAAAATACAATATGTCGTTATGACGTCATATTCGGACCACTTGGAGCCGCCTAACGTCCATTATTTTGAAACAAAATTGGAAGCGACGAACACAAATACCGTTATTCGATGATGATCATAACGGGCACTTTCATCCACCCTCAAAGCGCTGGAGTAGCTACATAACCGTGTAGGAACATAATATAACATCACATTTCGAGTTATCGCAACTCCTTTAGCATGAAGAATCCTCAGCAAAGAGTAAAAGGATAGGTGGCCTACCGTGAATAACCAAGGGAGTTTTTTGTTTGCCCATCCCTCTTCGCCCGTACCTTTTGTGTTATGGCTTCTTTTCTCTCAACTGTCCGTTCTCGAAACGGGTTTTTATACCTTTTCCGGGAACAACGTGCTCACTTGTGTTTGCTGAATCCACGTAATCTCCACCGTCATTTTCCGCCAGTGATATAAGGAACGGACCATTACTAAAAACGAAGTTTTTTCATTCTTTGGGCAACTTGTATTCATGAGGCCCTAAATATTCTTCTTTTGACAGCATCCAGAGCTCTGAGGAACCAACCGTTCGCTTTCTATGAGGATAACTAAAAATTTAGTGACAATTAAATTTAGTTTAGGAACGTCTAGAAACGAATGAGACCATCCAGAGGTCTGA
Organism: Apolygus lucorum; assembly: GCA_009739505.2. Taxonomy (NCBI): domain Eukaryota; kingdom Metazoa; phylum Arthropoda; class Insecta; order Hemiptera; family Miridae; genus Apolygus; species Apolygus lucorum. The sequence continues at coordinate 49,284,191 of CM019168.2, read as the reverse complement.
ACGATGAACCATGGTTAGATGAGAGTTGATGAAAGGAGCTTCTCGACCAAGGGAACCCCCCCCCCCCCCATCATCACCACCCAGGTCACTGAAAGGGTAGGAAAAAGCCGTTTTCTTCGCAGAGGGTGATCTTTACAGAAAAAAATAAAAAACCATTGTGTAATAATTTATAGCGTTTTTGATAAGCTTTCATGGCATTTATTGCAATACGAAGGTATCCACTCTGGGAAACATTTCAGGTAGGTCTTTCTGAACCTCGTAGTATCAGGTCGATATAACCTGGAACGATATAGGATATGCTATGATATAGGATATGCAGACCAATGAACAATATATGACAAAACGATAATATTTACCTTTCTTTTCGCAATTTGTAAGCCTCAGTACAAACATGAGGCCTTCATTATACGTTTTTTCCGAAGATTTTGGAACTTGAGCTTTTCGTACAAAAAACAGACGAATGATTCTTTTTTTTTACATAAACAGAAGTGTTTTCTTGTAAAATTCTCCCGATTTTTATTGTCCGATAAATTTACAACAATTTTGAGAGATAAGTAAATTACTCAAGGAATAAATAAACCAATTTATTTGCAGTTCAATTTATTCAATTTCAGTTCTGCACGAATTACGAGACCTCGGACAAGGTTAATTTCCCAACATTCGCAAGGACTCGACCACCAGACAATCAGATCTCCAAGTCCGTAGCTGCGGTTCTTCTTGCATTCAATTGGACTCAGGTAAATTTTTAATATTAAAAGGTAGTTGATTTGAAGCCGCCTAACTGAGGAATTATCATGGCAAACGAATAATAAACGTGGCTCAAATCCGGTAATAACGAGAAGCGAGCGTGTCCTGAGCGCAGGACGGCGCTTAGACTCTACTTCGCCATCAAGACCGAGCGGTCGTGCAAGTTTTGCATACTCTGTTTGGGCAACAGGAGCCAACCGCTCATCCAAGTTTTTCTATTCACTCGTATGTTTCTGTGTTCTGAGCTGTCCTTATTTGGGTCAAGGGAAGAAACATTGCTTTAAGGGTATTGGCTTCCTATTTAGTCATTGAAATATGAGAAACGAAAACAAGCAGTAGATACGTATTTGTTTCATATTCAAAGGCAAAACGACTATCATGAGAATCATTTTCCAAGAATTGGAGGTGAAAAAAAGCTTTTGAAGAGTTCGTTTCTTTCGAGTAAACCTACGAGTTTCGGTGTTTTCAACCTTCATATTCGACATTTTCCAAGGATTGGAGGTAGAAATGAGCCTTTGAAGTGGTCGTTTCTCTCGAGTGAATCAACGAGTTTCGGTGTTTTCAACCTTCATATTCGACATTTTCCAAGGATTGGAGGTAGGAATGAGCCTCTGAAGTGTTCGTTTCTCTCGAGTAAACCAACAAGTTTCGGTGTTTTCGACCTTCTATATCGACTTCTTCCAAGGATTGGAGGTGAAAACAAGCCTTTGAAGTGGCAGATTCTCTCGTGTGAATCAACGAGTTTCGGTGTTTTCGACCTTCTATATCGACTTCTTCCAAGGATTGGAGTTAGAAATGAGCCTTAGAAGTGAACGTTTCTCTCGAGTAAACCAACAAGTTTCGGTGTTTTCAACCTACTATATCGACTTCTTCCAAGGATTGGAGGTAGAAATGAGCCTTCGAAGTGGTCGTTTCTCTCGAGTAAACAAACAAGTTTCGGTGTTTTCAACCTTCTTTCTGAGCATTTTCCAAGATCAATCAAGAACCAATTTTTTCAAAGTATGACTCAGGACTCAAAAGTATTTAAGTAGAATTGGTTTGACGTTAGGGAAAAATTTGTTGTTAGGGGAAAGTTTTGATTTTCTCAAAAATTGAGGGAGTTATAGCCATTTTAGTGTTGCAAGGTCAAGGAGCATTCAAGTCTAACATAAAATTACAAGAGGAAGAAAATTACGGAGAGTTCAGTAAGAAAAAGTTATTCCGTCATACAACCTATGTGCGTACCTAAATTCTAATGACTATGTCACTACTGTCTTCATGTATCTTCTGCATAGGTGACGTTTTTCTACCAAAATTCGAGTGACTTGACAACAGTGGCAGACAGCATCAAGTCCATCCTTCACGGTGCTGGAGTGACCATATTGGCGACGAGGACGTGGGTGAACCCTTATCACCACGGATACATGGACAACCCTTTCGTTCCAATGGTCAAACAAACCTACAGACACACTAGAAGTAAGTATGTTTTCTTATATTATCAAATTTTGATGTAACGACAATTTTATTTCGTTTCGTGGGTAACTGATTGATTGAAATTTTTTTTCTCTAAACTTCTACTAATTTTTTTTTTTTGTTCTTTTTTTTTACAGTTTACGTCATTCTGGGTCCTTATTACGAGCACCTGGGACTGCTGTTAGCTTTGGATGAAATGAAGCTGTTTGACAAAGGTGAAATCAAGACGAGCTTACACCCACTCATACCTGCATAGTTTCGTCAAATATAATAGATTATTACTACTGTAATTATTGTACTGGTCTTGTCCCTGACAGAAAAGTTTTTTTACGCAACAATGTGTTGTTATGCAAATTTATCCACTAGAGTCGCACTTGAACTGGCTTGGATTTCCTTTACGCGGTACACCCTCTAGTTTCGTTCAATTTATTCATGAACGAAGCCAAAAGGAATATCAAAGAAAACAACACCAAGATGAAGGGAGAATTCTTTTTTGTTTTTTCATCAATCAGCATGGCAATATGGTAATCGAGAATCCGCCGGGAATAAACTTCTTGTTGATCGTGTAATTGGATAGTCTTGATTAGGTGAACTGTTGTCTTTGAATCCGATGGTGATGCTGCAGCCACCAGCTGGAATTTCGCACGGATCGACATCTTCGAGAGTAGAGCGTTGTAGGTAGGTCTCCTCATCTTCTATCCCAACAAATCAACTCTTCGTTAGATGCAGCATTTTTATTGTTTTATACTGAAATTACAAAATAATAGAAAAAACATCTGCCAAGTGGGTGTGGCACATAGCCAGGGGGGGGGGGGGGTCTTATCCATAACCCGATTATATAGATGATCCGATGCATAGTAGTTAATCTCAAAACACCAATCTCTAAGTACCTTTCACTACCCTCATAGGGGACCATCTACACGCTAATCTGGACAATCCTAGAAAATTTCATCAAATTTGGATGAAAAATGTATGTGAGTAGATATATGATTGGATCAAAAAAATACTTAGCTTCGGCTAGGATTCGAACTCGGAACCCCTGGGGGACAGTTGCACTATCTCTGAGCTATTGAGGCCTAGTGATGTAATGAATAGGATTTGAGATTCTCACAGGGGACCATCCCTCTATGAATGAATCCCTCTATGAAAAACCATTCTCTATGATTTTCATAGGGGACCATCTAAACTACTCTGTAACATCCCTGAAAATTTCATTGAAATCGGATGGAAAATGTAGAAGTTATGGCTGTTATAAGGAATTCACATTTGCGCACGCGCAGTCGCTTCTATCAGTCCGGATAGGATTTTCATAGGGGACCGTCTACACACCAACACGCACAATCCCTGAAAATTTCATAGAAATCGGACAATAACTTCGTATAGTTATGCGCGTTACAAGGATTTCATGACAGACGGACAGACACAAAGACACGTCTGAAACGTAAAACGCAAGTAAAAATTTTGATTTTGGAGAAATTTTTTTTTTCATCCTTGAAAAGTGAAAACAAAGCTTCCGCTACCTTGGTACACTCGGAAGCAATACAAACATGAAAATAATCTTAACGGAATAATTACTTCCATGTTAGATTACTGAGTTTTAAATCTCTCCTGAATCTACAATGAAAGTATCTTCTTCGAAGACCCTCCAAACGAAATACACTTCATACAAACAAATTCAACTTGCACAAATTCAATACAACTTTAAACGAATTCAATAGAATTCACAAGGTATTTCCTTGGAGGTGCCTCAGCTTCAACTTCCGGACCTCTCCCTACAGTTCATTGTCTGCTTTCTATCATATTCTAATCTAATTCTAATCTTAAGCTAAGATTCATTAAGCTAAGGTTCAATGAATCTTACATAATATGTAAGAATATATTGTATTCGGTATTTATTTTGCTTCCGAGCATAAGTCTTGTACCTGTCTGTCTTTGAATGTTAGAAACGGGCAAAACTGTAAAGTTGCTGAAACTTTGCGGGTTGGCGTGTAGATGGATTGTGTGTTTGGGATACTAGACGGTCCCTTATGAATTTCGTCGATTTTGGATCATTGGTAGCACCTGCGCTTGCGCCTAAGTGAAATCCTCTTTAAGCATAACGTCTACAGAATTCATAATTTATTTATTTGAATAAAAATAAAAGTAAGAAAAAAACCATTACCTCTGAATCAGATTGTGTTTTTTTACATAGGTACATATTATTATAACAGAGGGTCTCTTTTATCTAGCATTATTATAAACAATATAATAACATTGTGAGTCTAAGAATCAAACATTTATTTTCAGTAAGAGTTTTTGCCAAGATTTTACTGAATATATCATGATCATCAGGAACTAAAAGACAATTGGTTAGCTCTCTATGAAGTATGAAATATGATTTAGATTTCATCAGCAAAACAAAAATAAAGTTGATTGTTCTCTACGCAACACAGTGAGTCAATTTCATTTATTGGTCGCGTGAGCAAGACTTGCTTAGTTTTCGTGACGATTTTTCAGTTTATGTGCCAAAGCAAAGACATGAAAATGTCAATTACATTAAACCACCAACCATCCAACATGAAGAAATGCTTGCATACGAGTCTGCAACACTTTGGAACATTTTCATGTCAACCACTACACAACAAGGTAGTGAAGTAAGGTTGTTAGTTCATGTACCCAAGCATCAAAACAGTTGATTGTTCTCTACGCAACACAGTGAGTCAATTTTATTTATTGGTCGCGTGAGCAGGACTTGCTTAGTTTTCGTGACGATTTTTCAGTTTATGTGCCAAAGCAAAGACATGAAAATGTCAAAAACTTAACTTGCCAATTACTCAAAATTGTAAACGAAGAGCGGAGCGTTCAAATCTGTGTAATACGTACCTACCTACAATTTTTGCACATTAATCATTACCAATATTAGTAATAGTCAGAAATAATGGCCTTTTGCCAACTATTTTTTCCTTAATAGTAGGTAATTAATACAAAAAATCTTGAATAATAATTTAGGTATTCATAATATCAGGAATAATAATAGTAAAAAACTCCACCAATTAGTAAATTACAATAAAAATTATTCTTTCCCTCGCTATTAGGCCATTTCTTTCCTACACTTAGAAAATATTAATTGAAATAACGAGGATTAAGTTTTATTGATCATCGAACACATTCATGGTAATTATTGCCTCGATTGTCCAGGAGAATACTGGGTGGTTGGTGTGGACATCACTCAATACGACGAGAGTGACCCTTCCATGTATCTCAGGGGCCTCCTACAAGACGAAATCGAGCCGAAGTGCGTCCGAGCTTTCAGGTAAATATTTTATTCATTTATCACTCATTGTTAGCTGCAAACCCTATCAAAATCAGCCAAAAATGAGCTGAGATTAATGCGAGTAACGCTGTTAATTATTGAACGACGGTTTATTATTTTAGTGTGAATATCACCCGTCTGCATAGAACTCGGTTTTTCAATAATGCAAGTTACTACTTGCAAAAACCTCGCTATTCGAGAGTTGTGGGTGCCTTCATTACGAAATTTAATTCTAGGTTGCCAAGGAAGCACAACTGAGTAACATAAAACTCTATTGAAAAGAAGGAACAATTTGATCAGCTGAAATTTGAACGGATATTAGGCCAATTGCGGCCAGTGAGCAGTCTTTGGCCATTCACACTCGTGTTTTGTATTTATTGTAAGTTCAATCCCTAAGTCATCATAGAAAGCTGGTGGTTTATCCTACAGATTCTTAAAATTCGATTCGATTTTAAATTGGTGAAATAACAATCCCTTTACTTCGAGAGTTTTCGAGTTAGGGCGTTTTAAAAATTACAACCCCTATTTTGCGCCCCTTAGAAGTGACTGACAGTGACCAAAAGCTTCGAGGCACAACTCGATCCCAAATGGAGCCAATATACCAAATTTCATCAAAATCGGTCCATAGGAACTAAACTTGGCGGACGGACGGATTTTTTTTTCAATTTAGGATTCTACCTGCCTTGAAACGTAGAACCCATCAAACCATCAAATTTTTGTCTTGCTCGATTCCAAAGTTTAGTTATAGAATATAATAAACCAAAAACACTTGACATTTGACGTTCAAACATGTTGAAAACTGGGCGAGTACAACGGAGGGTTAAATGAAGAGACCCATCGTTAATTTCAGAAAATTGGAATTGTATAATAATAGTGCACCTACTTATCCAACTTCCCCAAACCTACAGTATGTAGGTTTATTTTTACAGTATGAAACTTTCAAGAAGCCAAGACACGGACAGTCCTCTTTCGGACCATCGCCTTAAAACAACGGTTTTAATAAAGAAGTGCTTTTAATTTTGACACCAATTTCCGATGTTGGAAATGACTCCAAGTTTTTATGCGGTATAGAAAGTTTGACTATCTGTGACCATGGTTTTTAAATCATTCAAAACGAAGGTACCTAACAGGATGATTAAAATGACGTTTCTTGAGAATCTCAATACCTACTCGTAACAGGTTTTAGTAGGCAGTTAATCAGGTTAGAAATTAAATAATCAAGTTCAGTTAGGTTGAACGATGTTTTTCATTATTTCCAATCAAATCAATGCGCTCGATCAATTCCAATTTCAGATCATATTTGGGTGTTGCGCCGTCCCCGCCCACCAACCTTTCTTACTTCGCTTCTCAAGTGAACCACTATTTGGAGAAAGCTCCTTTCAACTACCCGAACCCCGTTGGTTTCTTGGGTGGAGAAAAACAGGTAAATACTACATTTGCATACAAAATAACGGAAACATGTCCAACACTGCTAACACTTGTCAAATAACAGCGTTTAAAATAGCATTCAGCTGCGGTGATATTCGACCAGAAATGTAAACATGACAACTTTTGTAGATGATTCACTGTGGAGATGATTTAGATGCGATTCTAAAGAAATTTTAGAACAGTTTATTGTTTTTTTGTTGAGGTAACTCATCCAAACGCAGCTCGAACTTTTCCAGCATATTAAAACACCATCGAAAATATCGCACGCAATACCAAAGCCGGATTTCTCTAAGCTCAAAAAAATTTTTTTAAATAATACTTGTAAATTATTACATTATTTGTTGTATATTATTGTTATTTTATTATTTGTAAAATTTTTACATTTACAAATTTACAAATTATTATGTTATTTTTACAAATAACCTCATCATACATTTAAATGTAATGCAGATTAGCGCAGAGGCAGCATATCTGTACGATGCCGTAGTGCTGTACGCGACAGCAGTTTTGGAGACTCATCAGGCTGGTGGAGACATCAGGAACGGCACAGCAATCGTGGAGAAGATGAAGTGTCGGCATTATCATAGTGCAATGGGGTGAGTTGCTGACTGAAAAAAACCATTTTTGATTGAATATTTTGGGAGTTTCGAATGAATAAGGTAGGTAAAATCAGATAAGTAGGTTGATATAAAATGGTTAACTTCTTTCTAAAAAATATGAATTTAACTAGCCAAGCTTACTTGAAGGAATCCTGTCGCATTATCAATAAAATCGGGCTACTCGTGAAGAAGAGGCAAATGGGAAAATACACCCACACAAGATAATTTGATGAGTTCCTTCAATAAAGTACGGCTATTGGAAAGGATGAGCTCCACTGATATTGCCATTGATATAAGAAAGGCGTTTCACTACAGCCGAGAAAATTTGATCCAACAGATGGTCGCCCGCCCATCAATACGACCGGTCTGTTGTTGGAATGAAGGAAGAAAGTTATGAACGCTCTTATTGAAAAAGACGATATCGAACGCCGTTATGATAGTGTATAAAATAGTTTATGTAGGTATCTCACCGTTTGTGACCTTTACCGTTATGAAAAACACCCTCAACTACGAATGGATCGTAAGTTAAAACCTATCTACTCAGCTTAGGAGTATTCGGACTTTTAGTTAGGCACACTACACCTGTACCAGTTTACATTACATAACATCTGCTTAACCCTAAAATTTCATCATTTCCCAAAAAATTGGTGCAAGGAACTATATTATTGCAGACTTTGGCGACTTAATCACTCCACGTCAGTGTAGAGTTGAAACAGATTCCGAAATTCCTCTCTTTCTCTATATATATTCCAGATTTGGACCATCTAAATCCCATTAAGATATCCCATCAAAACAAATATTCTCCTTCAAACAGGGATAAGGTGAAATCATTGCTGAGCATTTTTTTGGTATTCATGGACATTCCAAGACCATCAAACCATTTACAAACCTTTACCGTTTCTCGGTTGACAATCCAAACTGAGTCTCTCAAACAATGGAGAGGCGAGAAGATATACAATTGTACAACATCATCATCATCATATACCTTATGTTTACATTTTTCTAGGACGGTAGGTAGTGAAAATGAAAAATGCGGATAAAATTGTACCCTGGAGAACACCTACTAGGGATTCCAATACTTGAGAGACTGTTCCATCAGGTCCTTTTGTGTACTGCGTTCGACTGGACAGATAAGCTCTAAACCAATCCACCAAATAGTCAGTGATTCCAACATACTGGAGTATTGCTATCAGCAGCTGATGCTGAACACGGTCAAATCCACGGGGTAAGTCAATCAGCACCAAAATTGTTGCCTGACAGGAGTCCATGGCTTTGTGTACGTCATCACAAACCCCAACGATACCAGTCTCAAAACTGTATCATTTTCTGTAAACTGATGTTCTCAGATCAAAAGTCCCACCAGGAATTGATTAATGTCAAGATAGACAATTTTATCCAAGACTTTTACTGATGAGCATAATAACATTGATAGTACAAAAATCAGTCACCTCTGAAGGCTTACCATTTTTTTTTAAATTTCGTAACACCACCCTTTGTTTGCAACATGAGGTACATCAGGGGTGCATACACCGATATTAACAGAATAATTATAAATATGAGGCAGCACATATATGAGGTACATCAGGAACCAGCGCGAAATTTCCGGTAACAATAAGGTCATTGTTAAAAATAACCGGATTGAATTAAAAATATATATATAAACTTAGTATGATATATTTTAGTACGGCAGATGGACGGATAATAATTATCCGTCCATCTGCCGTACTAAAATATAGGTATCATACTAAGTTTATATATATTTTTTTAATTCAAACCGGTTATAAAATTATTTTCTACATACCTTAAAGCCTAACCCATCACATTTTGAGGAAAACTCACTGTAAAAGTAGCAAGTCACAACTATGATCATGGATGATATGAGGTTTTATTGGCTCTGACCAAATCCAATGCATGCCAAAAAGAAGCAACTTAATAAAGATCAAATTTGAGATACCCTCTTCTTGTTTAGGATTGTAGTTAAGGTAATTATAGAGCCAACCAAAACACGCCTCTTGTAGCTTTAGTCGACACCGGTGACACTGCCATGTGAAATTTCTTGTCCGTAGGTACATGGGGTACATGGACAGCAACGGGGATGCTGAGGGCAACTACACTTTACTGGCTCGACTGGAACCGGCCCCTGGAAACTACGGTCTGTACCCCGTTGGTAGATTTTCCTACAGGCGCCTTTCAGACAACCTCCCTGTGAGCAAATGTTAAACTATTTTTTTCAACAGTAATTTTTACAGTAGCATTTATTCGACAGTACTCACTGATCAGAGACAAAAAAAAAAAACTATAATACAATTTACATTATAATGGTAAGAAGATACCAAAGTGTAATCCATAGGCGTTTTTTCTCTTCTGAACAGTGCAGTGATTATTTATTGGCGCGCTTTGGTGGAAATAATATAATGTGATCAGATGAATTCAACTTCCGAATATCAGCGAGTTATTTCGTTATCCAGGAGTTGAACTTCGGTGGGTAGGAAAATTGAAATAAATTCATTATCACTTCCTGATCACCTGCCGGTCAGTGGTCAGAGGCTCAATAGTGGATCGCTTCTTATTTTTCTCGTATACTATATTTATATAAACCTGTTGTATCAATCTTCCATTCACTCATCTAGTTTTTGAAAAAGGCAGTTTGCCGAAATATCAACTCAACAATCTTTCTTCTTTCTTTGTGAAATCTATAAATATCAGTGTACAGTTCAGTAGAACCATTGAGGAGGGCTTCGTTTAACACACATATTTATATTAATTTGTATAACTAGATCGAGAGGAGGCATCATAAAAAGAACCATAATTAGAAGCAGCTCCTTGAGTTCAAACAAGAGTTCCAAGAATGAATTTTTGCATATTAGCTATACATTTCGGTAGGCAAATTGTATGTGATTGACAATCATGTACCTACCTTTCACTTGATGTTAAATCGTCACAACAAGTAACACGGCAATTAATCTCTTCTATGCCATCCATTTGGGAAGGTACTTAGAATAAATTAGTGTTTTACAATCATGTACCTATTAGATGCCGGTAAGTGGTCAGAAACATTTTTTTATGGGGACGGAGCCCTTAGTCACTTAGACCATGTTGATCTATTGTGACTAAATTCTCTATTCAATTATTTAGGTAACCGCTTCTAGACCTCTTCTTTCATAAAGTGAAGGAGTTTAGAAGGCGTTTCGTCGGAAATGATACTGTACGTACTGTACCGTGTACTTCGACCGGAAAATGTGCCAAATTTTTATATCTAGCCTTCTTTTATAGTTCAGTTGTTGTTCCTCATTAACTAAAAATTCAAGCAATTTACGAAATAATGTAATTTTTCAGGAACTCAACTTGATGACCGAGATTAACTGGATCAATGGAGAGCCTCCAATAGCTTTCCCTCCATGCGGCTTTTTGGGAGAGAAGTGTGTTAGTAGGTACATTATTTTAGTTAACCCTGTTACCCATATAAGCTGTTGACTAATATAGTTCTAGGTAATGAGTGTTTGAGAAGTTTTCTCAGTAAACTAATCTTCATTCGCTATGATAAGGTGTATATTGCAAATTGATGAATAATTGAAGAATGGAAACATCGAGTTTGGTGGTCAGTTGGTTGGCCAAGATTTCTTGAACTTGAGTATTATACTGGTTTCCAATAACATAATACTTCTTTGATCGAATCGATAAATCTACTTGTAGACAATAACATTAAAGTGGATTTTGACTTTCATTCATTGAAGTGGATCTACTTGGTTATAGATTAGCTATCTTTCTTCGGTGTGAAATCAAACAGTGGGCCCGGCGTTAATTTCTCTCTCTCGCGACTAGAGGTGTGTCGGTCAGGAGTGAACGTATTGAAAAGACCTTATCTTCAAAATGACCTTGTCAGAACTGAACGGGTTATCAAAATGAACACGGTCATTCGTTCATCAACCCACCAATCGAGTTTTCCGGTTAAATTACGAGAACAACGGCAGAATGCCTACAAAATAAATTAATTACCCGCAATATGGATGTATAATGTATATTTATATACATGCATCATTAATGTGTGAAAATGACAAGGAAGTATCAACAGAAAGAAGTAGATGGAAGTGGTTTTCTAAGCAAAACCTTCCATCATCCAAGTGAAGAATGGACTGAGGACTAAAAAGACAAAACAAGCTCAAAGACTGATTCATACGATTCAAATAGATCATTCATTAGTGTTTGTCTTTTAGCTCATTCGATTCATTCAAATCGCCTACTCATTGTAAGCTATTCCGAATCGTTCGGTTTACAGACTCGCTCGTTTTTGTGATTTCTGACCGGTTGGTTGTTTGTCTTGTGAGTGAACGGGTGAACGGATTCAAAAGACCTGGTCTCTGTAATGAGTGACCGTTTGGGATTCGAATCCGCCAGATGACCTTGTCTTACACACCTCTACTCGCGACGCAACTCAGTGCAGCGCAGCGTAGCTCAGTTAAGAGAGAACACAGAAGCTAGTAGGCCACTCGTACCTACCCGATCTTCCTACTCTCCGGATTCCGAAGAAATCTCAGTAACTTCTCCTCATTTTTTGATGATATTTTACTTGGAGAAGAAAACAACAAGGAATCATTATCAACCGAAGAAAAGCTTGAAATAGTGCAAAACCAAACAGCTACTCGAGATGCAAACTAACTTCTTTATCTTCAGACGGAGTAACAACAATAACTCGAAATCTTCAAGTCTGAATCATCGGAATCAAAGTTAGCAGAAATTCACCATCTCAGGTCAGCTCGCTAGCAACTGCGTGAAGCAGCTTTTTGTACGTGCCTGTGCTGCCCTGCGTTGATTAAATAAGGAGGACGTCAAGGCACTATTATTATCACTACATATTTATATGAATCAGCTGACGTGATTCATATAGTCATAACTTCAAGTAGGGATGTCCGATACTTCAAAAGTATCGATACAATGTCATATCGATACATCTAGAAAGTATCAAAACCTATCGATATGATACTTTTAAAAAGTATCGATACTTTCCGGTACTTTCAAAAAAATAGGTGAAAATATCGTTCAAGTTTCTCTCCATCAGTGTGACATCTCTCCATCGCGAGGATAATAATTAATATAGAATGAACAAAACAATAAATCACCCATTTTTTATTTATTTATTTTTCATTTATTTTTTTTTATTTATTTTTTTGTTTTTGTTTGTTTTTTGTCTAGGCACTAGTTTTTGTATTGCACTTGGTTGGGTTAACATTTTGGTGGTCCTTCCTAGATGATGGAGGACAGCATGTTACCAAAGAAAGCTGGAGGTGGCGGTATCTTTGTTTAATTTGTTGAAGTGGTTGGTCTCCCAACAATCTACGTAGAGATAGAGGTACTGTCAAGTAGGTACCTTCATGTCGTAGGTGTTGAAACATATAAAATGTGAGAGAAGTGCTATCTTCGTCTCAAATACTTGTACATAAATGCTTGCATACGAATCTGCAACACATTGGGACATTTTCATGTCAACCACTACACAACAAGGTAGTGAAGTAAGGTTGTTAGTTCATGTACCCAAGCATCAAAACAGTTGATTGTTCTCTACGCAACACAGTGAGTCTATTTTATTTATTGGTCGCGTGAGCAAGTTTTCGTGACGATTTTTCAGTTTATGTGCCAAAGCAAAGCATGAAAATGTCAAAAAAAGTATCGCCTCCGATACTGGAAAAAAAGTATCGATACTACGATATATATCAGAGGAAAAAAGTATCGATATGTATCGATACTTTTGGGACATCCCTAACTTCAATCCTACTCTATTATTCTGCATTATTAAATAAGAAGAGCGAATTTCAGAACTCTTCCAAACTACTATTAGCCCTTTTCTACCTGTTATTTCTTTCAAGATTCTGATTCAAATGCATAGATGAGTGCTAACGTTTCATTACAATCAATTTTGAAACAAGGTCACGTTTTTGTGTAAACTGTGAAGGATTTAATGACTCTTAATTATCTTATTTGTTGTGACGATCAGCGTAAATGCTCATATTATGTTGAAGGTTTCCAGGTTTTTGTTCTTAAAAATTGACTATTTGATTTGAGGATGCACAGTTTACAAGTGCTTTTGAATGTTGGTAGCTCACACCATGGAAATTATGGGCGGTATAGCTGGGACCTGCGCTGCGCTCTTTGTCATCGTGTCATTAGTGATCTTCAGAAACTGGAGGTACGAGCAGGAACTGGACAGCCTCCTCTGGAAACTTGACTTCAAAGACATTCAGGTGAACGATGACCTCACGATGGAAGCCAAATCCAACAGGGTGAGTTGAAAATCTGTTTTTGTCTTACATCATTACTCTACTCAATACTCTGAGCATCTCGCTTTACGTATCTGTAAGTTGGTATAGATTGTCACGATTTTGTCAAGAGGTACACAAATTTTTGTCATTCTCTTCCTTTTTTGCACACATCTACCTAATCTTCGGATGGCTTACAAAAATCACCTTGCTCAGCACTTGACTAGTGACCGTGTGAGGCTTCAAGGCTCGTACAAAGGCCACATGATTTTTCACCTCAAATTTGTTACCTACTTTTTCAGTATAAAGATTTTGGCTTCAGGCTGGGAGGATGGCTTCGATCCTTGGATCTCCACCTAGTCAACCACGTGGGTAGTAGAGTACGCTGTACAACTTACTATAAAAAGCTTTGATTTCAAAGGACCACATTTCCTCACACAACCAAGCACTGCAGGAGTTCCATTTATGAACGAATGAATGAATTTTTATTTCTCAATCTGAGCATATATTGGACAATTTGGTCCCCACATACTCTACGACAGAATATAATATAATAAATTATAACACGAATTTCGATTTGTATTCCTATAAATATAATACAATGGTGAAGTGATTTTCTCGTTGAAGTAAATAAATTAATCCTCTTGGATGTAGATGAATTTTCAACTATTTCTCGTACATTTCAAGGACCATTTTTTGAAGCATCACTTTCATTTTCAGTCATCAATTCCACTGATCAGGACGAGTCAAGTGTCTTTGACTTCCAACCCCGATGTGGACTTTCGTTACTCGACTATCTACACGCCCATCGGTATCTTCAAGGGGCGCGCCGTTGCCATCAAGAAAGTTAACAAGAAATCCATAGACATCAACAGGAACATGAAGAAGGAAATGAAGCTGGTATTTATAATGTTGTTCTTACAATTTTTACAGTACCTATTTTACTTTTTATTCAAACCTTTTTCACGTAGAATTAAACATTTTTTACTTAAAATAATTTAATCTTTTTGTCTGAATTAAAGTTTTTTATCATAATTTCAAACATTCTTCACTTTGAATTAAAATTCTTCTATTCCCCAGTAGGAAAGCAAATTTCTGATGAAAATTAGCGAATAAAAACTTGATTAATTTATACACAAGAAATTCTTCGGGGATCAACCTCCAATTCAGAGGGGACCATCATATGAACAGTTACCTATTCCAACCATCGTCCCCTATGAATTGGTGGCTGGTCCCCGATGAATTCCTTGTGTAAATGTAATTTCCATCTGCAATTTTCTTCAAAATTTTGCTTTCCTCTATGGGAGTAGACAAATTTTAATTCAGAATAAAAATCGTTTAAATGAAAGTAAAAGAGGTTCAATTCAAAGTTAAAAAGTTTAACTGAAAGGTAAATTATATTATATTATAATCAAATAGAGGATTCTTGAGTGTTTCTACAAATTTTTCACGTTTGGATTTTTTTTTAAACTAACATAACTGTTTTTTTTAACTAATATTTTTTTTAACTAATAATTATTGTCTCAAACTTTTTGTATCCTTTTGTAAACAATTGTTTTGTAGATAAAGGATTTGAGACATGATAATCTGAATGCATTCGTTGGAGCCACAGTTGATCCTCCCAACATCTGCATCGTAACTGATTACTGTACAAGAGGTAGCTTGAAGGTAAGTCCTTACAATTTGTAACATAATATCGATCATTTCTGTATGAGTTATGATGCAAAACCAACCGTATTACCCAAACTGTCCGATTTTCAGGACATTCTGGAAAATGAAGATGTGAAACTCGACAACATGTTTATTGCTTCGCTGATCGGTGATATTCTTAGGGTATGTGTTTTTTAGGTAAAATTATTGAGTTAAACATGTCAGATGAGTCTTGTTCAACAGTCGTTCATAATTTGGTGTGCAGGGTCTTATTTACTTACACGACTCATCTTTGAGGTTCCACGGCAACCTCAAATCCTCAAACTGCCTCGTTGACTCCCGATGGGTCGTCAAGTTGGCGGATTTTGGATTAAAAGAGTTCAAAAGCGGAGCTGACGACTTCCACCAGACCTGGTCCCTCAAGCACCTCTGTGATGAGCAGCATGCTTGCAAGTGTGAAGGTATGTTGTAAAGCTACGACGTCGTAAACTCAATTATGAGTGTAATTAGGCTATTATTGTTGATTTGTTTACTTGAATCAGCCAACAAATTTAGAATCTGTTGGACTGAGGACCAAAATATACAGTTATGTGTCAAACTCGTTTCGTCCCTAATGATGTTTCGGGAGCCACTCCGATTCTGCCGAGACCATGAGAACATGATCCATCCGCTCGCACAACCGGTACGACGCACAGTGGGCAAAAATGCAAATATGCGCTTATATTTCAAAATTAACTGTCTAAATCGATATCCAAAAAAATTGTTGGGTAGTGATAAGTATTTTTCAATGCAGAATCCAACGGAACCATTTTTGGATCGTTTCGACGTCTTCTTGCGGTTGAAAATTCAAGAACTAGGGCAATATCGAGAAATATTTGCAAAGAAAATGATTTATTGGATAGCATTGTTGCCAGAAATTGTATTATTTTTCTTTTACTAGTCATTGAAATTTGAAAAATTGTTTACGAATCATTAGGTAAACGATGAAATTAAAGTTAAAAAAACATTGAAACATTGTTTGCGAATCATTAGGTAAAAAATGAAATTAAAGTAAAAAAAAAAAATCTTTAATTAATATTCATGTAACTTGCTGCCACTTCACCATCACCATCACTTGACGTTTTTATCGTCTTTCTCAATGAATGTTGAATTTTACCCACGTTTGAGGGTCTTCAAAGCTTTGTTTGTATTGACTTTGGTTTGAGAAAGCATCACAACCATTCATCCTCACCAAAACTAAATCATTGTGTTGTTGGAACATCGGCTGTTTGTGAATGCTAAGTGATTTCAGCAATTGTGTTGCAGTCACGTCAAGCAAACTTTGGAGAGGTATACTCAATTTTTCATCATAAATATGTCTTTGGAGCCCAAGAATGCAAGTGAATGCACCAAACTAAGGTTGGAGCAGTTTCAAGATAGTTAGAGGATTCTGTAAATCGTAGAAATTCAGGTGCGCAAGGATGTGCAAAAACTGCTCAGTGAAATGCATATACCGTAAAACTGTCAAACTTTACCCCACCAGGGGTAACTTTACCCCAAAAAGTGAGAATCTTCAATTGTGACGTAAGCGTGGTAGAACTTAGATAAAAGTTAGCTATTGTGTTTTCGTTATTCTCCACATCCCAGAGAATCGATGTGGCTTGCGATGGTGCCTTTATCCACGTTATCAGCTGTTATCAGTCATTGTATCCTGTTCAACTGTTTTTGTCCTGTTTCTCGTGCTCCAAAATTTCTTCCATATCAGGTTTTTGGAGTGGATTTACCAGGCAAGCCCTCATCATATCACTTTCAATATCTTATTTTGAACAAAATACACTAAACAAATTCTCAAAAAAGTGTTTTCTTAGTTATGCCTTTGTTTACCAAAAATTTGATGGTAACTTTACTCCAAAAACCGGGTATCTAAAGATAACTGGAGTGGAGTAAACTCCACTATAAAGGTTGGGATAAAGGTAGCCTCACTCATATTTTTCTTATTTAATCTCGAAAAATATTTGCGTTTTATAATTTCAGAACTCCTCTCGGTTTTTTTTTTTTTTTTTTTTTTTTTTTTTTTTTTTTTTTGCGTATCTCATGTCAGAAGTTAGAGATGGGGAGAAGAAATGAGAAAAAGCTTGGTACGCGCCCCTACCGAAACCTTACAACTGAACAGCTGCATTATGATATGAACATAAACGTGCTTTGGTCTAAGTTGTGATTTACCACATTATTTACTCGTGGGTTAATTTTGAAATTTACCATTGCAATTCATTTGAAAGTTATCGAATGTGAATCAGACTTTTTCTGTGATTTTGTTAAGTCATTCGTTTATCGTTTATTGTCCTTTAATATTTGTTTACTTGTAGAAAGGTTTGCTCGATTACCTACATAAGTCTGTCTATACTGGAAAACTGAAATTGTGATCTCTTAACCAGAAATATTGCATTTCAAGCAAATTCATTGAAATAAATGATCATTGGAATTTATATTTTTCTCAGTATTTTCCAGAACTTGTATTTGAACTTGTATTTTCCAAGCTAAAAAGTTCAATTTTTCAGAATATATTTTATAATAATATTATAAATACTTGATATTATCAAGTATTTCTGGGGTAATGAATTCAATCCCGACTAGTATCATTGCACCACTGCCCGTTTCTGTAGCGATAACTGTGAGTTTTTCAGAGTGGAGTAAAGATAGACGCACTCGTAGGAAACTTTACTTCAACATTTAAACAAAAAAAATAGGGAGTTACAATTGTCTGATCAATGAGCTCGACCACTCAAAATGTTCAGGAAGCCCTGGAGATCAATTCACTTATTTAAAAAAAATCAATTTAACCCATTTCGAGTGGGAGAAATTGTATTTGGAAATGTTTTGGAGTAAATCTTGGGGTAAAGTTTGACGGTTTTACGGTAACCAAACAAATCATTTTCTGTCATCATTTCCAATTCTCGACTTTTATAAATTCTACTTACAAGCGGTTTTTGCGTTTTCGCCCCACTGTGCGACGCGCTGCTGGTGGACCACCTTCAACATCCAATTATGAACCTGTTATGGTCAGAGGTGTTGACTCTGATGCACTCTGATGACTAATCCCATCAGAAAAGTCAGCCAAAGGACAACCATCATTTTAGCAGGATATTACTTAGAACTGATACAATTAGGTACCTACTAGTTGCAATGAAGATATCTGTATCTATCCCAGATTGATCGAGCATAAAAGCTTTGCTCCTATGCCGTCTTAGGGAAATCTGAATATGGCATATCGACAGCCACAGTGCAAAATTCTGTTTGTACATTCCTGGCCCAGAATGCTTCGTCCCGTCTCTATGACCCGTCCTAGAGATGAGACGAAGCATTCTAGGTCCAAATTAACGTACTTTGCAGGTTATTAAAAATCGTCATACAAATGGGTTGAATCGGTCTAGGCCATCAGAAATGTACTTACCGGATTTTGCACTATGGTTGTCGATATAACTGATACACTAGTAGCTCACATTTCAGAGTGCTTCATGATATTTCTGAATCAAACATTAAGTACGAAGGAAAGCCCTTAAACTCACGAACTCGCGGACGCTTATCATGAGTTATTACAAACCCAACGGATTTCTATTCGGGTCTCTCTGAAAGACTCACTAAACATTTTGAACAACAAAATTTAGGTCCAAAATGGTATGATAATTTTTAAGTAAGTGTCAGAGCGAATCTTGCTGCAGACTAGTTATGCAAGCTTCTTGAAAGCGCCAGGTGATGAGGATATATGACGCAAATTCGTAGTACCAGTTCCAGCGCCTATTTAGCATCCGCTAATTTGAGATCAACTTATTGAAGCTGCCAGGAACAATAAAGAATGGCGGTACTGAAGGCACATCAGATTAGCAATTAGTGACCAAAAACCTTTTATTGGATCCAACCATAGCGGAACAAAAGAACTTCATATCAAATTCCATCATTGATTCAAAAAATCTAGTTCTTCAAATCTTTTTGTGCTTCTGTTAGATTTGAACCTTCACATACCTATAGACAAATAGATTGCATTGCAATTCATAATAAATTAAACATAACAGTGAACTAATCTTCGTTTTTTGCCAGGTCTCCTGTACAGAGCTCCAGAGCTGTTGAGGGTGACGACAGAGACGCCTGGCCCCGGCTCCCAGAAAGGAGATGTCTACAGCTTCGGCATCATCCTTTACGAGCTGCACAGTAGAAAGGGGCCTTTTGGAAGTTCTTCTGGCCTCACCCCTCGCCAAATTGTTCACAGAATCATTTTCCCGCAACCGAACACCTCTCCTCTGCGGTAAGAATTGATCTACTACTAATGTCTATATAGTATTTGGGTCTTACTGTAGGTGCACACCGACGGTTGAGAAACTCTTCTCAATAGTTTCTGACAATCCATGGTGATTTGTTGACCTAGTGGTTTAGAAAATCTCTGAACCACTTCTTTAGGCTTTCTTATTTACCGTAAGTTCATCATCATCACGTCCTGTGATTAACAATCTTATTGTAAGTTCAGATGCAGATATTTCAATATTCATGTAGTGAAGAATAATTGTTTAATATCCACTTCTATGATATATTAGACCTACCCATATATTGTAAAGCATTAGAGATTGTTCCGTTTTTCAGGCCTCCGTTGGATCAGTTGGAAAGGAGTTTCGATTACGTACGTGACTGTCTGATAGACTGCTGGCACGAAAATCCAGAAGTCCGACCAGACATAAAGACTGTTAGAACTAGACTAAGGCCTATGAGGAAAGGGATGTAAGTACCTTCTACGTGGACACGAACCCCCCCTAGCCAAGTATCAATTCATTAGATTTCTCTGATTTTATCGAATTTCATTAGTTATCAATATAATTTGTTCAAACTATTCCATCCAAGAAGAAGAAGAAAACATGTTTATTGAATATCATACAAGTATACACAAAAATAGATTATACAATAAATTAATGATTGCCTAGGTATATTAAAAGTACTCGGTATAATTTTTAAAAAGTGTTCCTGAAACTCAGACAGCACAAGGCATACTGTAAGGAAGAGAATGATGTCCTCGTTGGTGCAGAGAAAGTATATTCTCCGAGCGTCGTTGAGAGCGAGGGGACACTGAACCTCAACACTCCGCGTCGAACCCACAAGAGGATATTTGGATTTGCATTTGTACGACCTGAATGATACATTTATTTTGGTTGTACTTGTTACAGGAAACCAAATATTTTTGATAATATGATCGCGATGATGGAGGCGTACGCGAATAACCTGGAAGCCCTAGTAGATGAACGGACGGACCAATTAGTGGAAGAAAAGAAAAAGACTGGTAGGTCTCTCAATTTTATTTTGAAGTGCCTATGTAATATGACATATTACATAGGCACTTGTGTCCTACATGTAATTAAAATGACATTCAGTCTTTGTATCAAGTTTTGGGAGTCCTTTCAATATAAATTTATATTTTAAACTCACGTGTAGTATTTTTAGTATTTATATTTCTCCACTTCAACCATACCGGTAGTCAGGCTTTTCGGTTAATTTGGATCACGTTAAGGAGCGTGGAGTAGGTTTGTTACTTAGGCTCTATTTCGTGCCAACGCTCAGTGACTGCCACATAGGATATGTTTTTGATTGTATGGATCATAAGTGATTCACAGCAGTGATACTTTTCGCGAAAATTTTGCTTCAAGTAGCGTGAAATAACGGCTTTGGAGAAAAACCATATACAAAGCCATTCTTGTAAAAATTGGCACTTGGGTTATACTTTTGTGACAAGGACGATCGAAAGAAACTAGGAACTAGAAACAATGTAGAAATGATAACTACTCAGTGACCGGTTCATGGAAAATTCGGACTTTTGCACTTTAGAGGCCCTGCTGTTTGAGATGCTGCCAAGGTGCGTGGCAGAGCAGCTACGACGAGGGCATAAGGTGGAGGCGGAGCATTTCGACTGCGTGACCATTTATTTCAGCGATATCGTGGGTTTCACCGCTATGTCAGCTGAAAGTACGCCATTGCAGGTATGGATTTACTTCTGGATACATATATTTCTGTAATTTTGAATTTGCACTTCCCAGGTGGAAAAAGTTTGCGACAAATTAACCCTGTCTTTCAATAGGTGGTGGATTTCCTTAATGACTTATACACCTGCTTTGACTCCATCATCGTCAATTACGACGTCTACAAAGTGGAGACTATCGGCGACGCCTATATGGTCGTCAGCGGGCTGCCGGTTAGGAATGGGATTCAACATGCAGCGGAGATCGCCTCTCTTTCACTCGACCTCCTCTTGGCCGTGAAGAAGTTCAAAATCAGGCACCGTCCTCAGGATCGCCTCCAGCTAAGAATAGGCATCCATTCAGGTATGACCGCAGTGGAATCTCCAAAGTTTTTAGTTCTCATCAACATCAATAGGTTCAATCAATATTATCATCGAACCTTCGGCTGATTGGGTGATCTTGGTTTCCAGGACCAGTGTGTGCTGGAGTGGTTGGGAAGAAGATGCCAAGGTACTGTTTGTTTGGCGATACCGTCAACACTGCCTCTCGGATGGAATCGACAGGTTTAGGTGAGCAGTGACATGTCCCATCCCCCAAATCCCCTTCATGTACAATTTCAGAAACATCAAATACTTCCAAGATTCTTGCCCAGTGTGTGTGAGCAAATTGGTGACGAATAATCTGGTACAAATACGGTGGCGATCAGACATCAAGCGTGACAGAGGCGCCTGACACTAGCAAGGATAAGCACAATTACCCCAAGACTATCAGGTGTAGCGCCTAAGATTCTTCTCCTTTCTTTCTCTTCCCTGCTTGGTGCCCCACGAAGTATTCTCTAATAATTATTTGATTTTGTATTGTCATAATTTTTGTTTACTAGATACTTGTCAAATCAGAAAACCCATGTAGATCACAAAACTACAAGATACACACTACTGATATGATCTATATAAATTTTTAGCTCAGAAAATTCACTGCAGCGAAGCATGCAAAGATTTGTTGGACAAGCTGTGTGGTTACATTATTGAAGACAGAGGATTTATCGACCTAAAAGGCAAAGGGGAAGCGAAAACTTACTGGCTCGTTGGGGAAGAAGAACATATTCGAACACAACGGAGAATTACAAGAGAGGTGAACATTGATGTATTGTTATAACGCCATCTAAAGCAGTTGTTATTCTTGAAGAATTAGTTAGCATCATGGAGGTATGCAAAAACTCTTACCATCATAATGGATTCATGATGATTATACTAGAGATTATATAGATAATACTAGATTTTTAGTCAAAGAAACGCTAAATATCGTTTTAGGAAACTATCGAATGAGATCAACTCTAGAAAACATTTTAGTTTGGCTTTGGTCCTATATAGTTGTCTCCTACAATGTTATCGCCGAACGCAATGAAAAAGTCGTGAATGATAATGTTGATGAACTGAAGTTGGTCTCATTTGATACAGCCTTCAAAGTTTCTTCTCTATAAACCGTTTGGAGCACTTCCATCGGTCTAAACGAGAACTCTTAGGGTTGTTTGATAAATTCTGTACCCATCTTGTTAGAACAAGTGATTTCGAGGGTGTATTCTTTCAGGAACGAGTTCGAGAAAGCCGAAAAAATCCTCGGAGTTCGCTCAAAGTTCCGAAAGGCCTCTCGCGAGCTGCTAGCTTCGAGTCACCCAAGAAGCTCCGCTTCGCCAACCATACGATGGAGTTCAATCCCTATCAGAAGACCAAGATTGAATCCATCGTCGAGAACAGCCCATCTAAATGTTTGGAGGTATGATTTATTTAAGATATGTAGTACGCCCATATAATTTGACAAAACATCTTCGTTTTATAAACTTACATAAATGTTACCAGAAAGCTCTCACTTTCTCGAGAAGTAATGATACTGATCTGATTGAACTAAATTTTTGACTGACCTCAAAAATTAGGGCTCAGTTGATATGGAAGCTCCAGACTCTTTTGTGTGATTCCTCAGGGAAAAACAAAAATGACCTACATAAGGCAGATAGGGGACCCCAAGTCCTCATTAAGACATAGCTAGGTGGTGAGGCAGCGATATTTATTGATTCGCCACCTAGCGCTACCAAGTAACACTCAGAATACTACCTGGATGGTGAGGATTTTTGAAGCTCTTTCTCACCATCAGTGAACACGAATGAAGGCTCCGACCACATCGCGTGTTCTGTACTCCCAAAGAGACATAGGATAAGAAGTGTGATCCGGAAGAAGACACAACTGGGCATATTGTTCCAAAAGAAGATGCAATGCTATAATACAAACTGGTGAAGAAGTGTCAGTCAGTAATGAAAGGCCCAATACAAATTAGTTTTCCAATGCTTAGCTCCAACTAGAATCGGCTCGGCGACAATTAAATTCATTGGGGCAATTTTGAAGCTCTTATCATAATTAGACCAACTTTTCGTCCAATGAGGGTTTTGTCGTTGGACAGTCATCTAACCCTGCTAGCGGTTGGTATTTCATGGCCACCACCTAAGCAAGCCGTGTGGACTTTGGTAAAGCGCTGGTCTTCGATACCAGTGCTCCACTGAAGCCACAGAAGAAGTTGTGCCTCCTCCGTATGATCCTATTGCTGGAGCTAACCTATGGGTTGTTTGGTTGGCTTACTGTGGGGAGGCTGCACGCTCTTGGCTGGAAATCCCAACTGGTGCTCTAAACTGTGTGGGCTGAACACTGGTAAAATCCGGTGGCCTCGGCATTGTGCAGCTAATCTTGATTTTTTCAAATAGCAGTTAGCATGATGCAACCGAGCGACATTGTCCCCTTCAAAACCCAACAGTGCTGGAAAACAGAGTCGTGATAGATCCATATATGTAGAAATCCAGAATGATTATAAAATTCTATTCTCATTGCAGGTGGAATTTTGCGACCACCTCAGTGTCTCTTGTCCCTGCATCGAGAACGTCCAAGCGCCCGGCGGTGATGATCGCGACAAAATGAACGAGACGACGAGCGACTCGGCGATTTTCACGAGCGACCAAATCAACGCTCCTCTGCTCGCGAAGGGGGAAAGTCACGTGTGACGAACGCTTCTCGACCAACCTGCATTCGCGAGTACAGCTTTGGACAATTTCAGGGATGTATGAAGTTCTGGAGGTTGCGTGCGACGAGCAATCATTGCACCGAGACGGCTATTAGCTGGAAAAATGCCCTTGGTGGGGAAATTGCGTTTTAAAAGAATGATACATTCAAACGCACTGAAGAAACAAACTTCATAAATTCGAATCTACTACCTATTCAGTAGATGGCGCAGAGGCGTAATATTACAGGTTTGTGCATATGCTGACTCACCTGCTTGTTAAATCTTAGTTTTATTCAAGAAAATCTGGATAAATTTCTAGACCACAACTTCAACGAATCGGTTTTTCTGGGATCGAAGGATTTTTGAGTTGAAAGGAGAAAAATGGTAGGTTCCAGGATGGTGATACAATTCCTCTACCGATGGTGTAAAGCGACAAATGCTTTGTAAAGGGTTGAGTAGGGGAGGTATTCAACTGCTAATTTGGTCGGTCGAGAGTCAATAGCGGAAGGTGTGCGTAAATTCCGTTATAAAACGTTAACAACGTGAGAACTGATCAGGATTAATGAACTGATGGTCTAAAAAAAAAAGTGATTGACGATTGTGTTGTATCGCATTATAATCTCGGAAAGAAAACTCGGAATGAAAAGTCTATTTTGACATTTTTGAAAATTTTAGAGAGATAAGTAGAAGGTGAATTATTTGTTTGCCAAATTTCAAAAATTTTAAACACAAATTTGACAAGAAATTTTTGTTATGCGCTAGACGTAAGAACTCTGTGTGCTCGTCGCACAACACCTTTTTGGATGATGGTAATTCTGCTTGTAAATAAGTCATTCAAAGCTCAAGCTAAACCTCTACACATTTCAGTTAGACTGAATATAAGGTGTATGCAGTATGCTCCAGGTGAGTACTGAAGCAGCGTAAGAACTGCGAATCGTACTATTCTTCACGGGACTAGATTGGGCACAATCGTCTCTTCAGAAAAGTCTTATTCACACAGTGTGAATTCAAAATTTTGATCTTTCCTTCTTCTTGTGACGCTACAGTCGGAATGAAATCTGGACTCCAATACATTCCTTCTCCATCTTAAATGTCCAGTGATTCGTTCTTCCAGCCCCTGATGCCAAGTTTCCAACGATTCATCAGGATTCTGCATCACACTCCCGTTATTCTTTATTAGAATCGAGAGTTACTCATTAGAAAAGGCGTCTTTTGCTGTCTCAGCGTCCAGGCCTCAGAAAATAACTTCGTAAAGTAGCAACTTCGAGGTTCGTGATAATTTATAGATATGCAAAATGTGCACGGAAGCCCGACAGCTGTATCTCATTTATTTAAATCTTCAAATTGCTGTATTATGAGAATACTGAGCCCAACCTGACATTTTAATCGCCAACCTTGACGATTTGTGCTGGCTTCCCCACTCGAGCTGCATTCCATAAGCAGGTATTTCGTTTTAGCTTTGTTTTAGCGCTATCCTACTTCACACAAAGATTTTGGACAGCAATCAGCACGTCTCCGAAGACGTGTTTCTATGCTCATGCCGACATGAGCATAGATTTTGGAGGATTTTTTTTTCAAGTTTAACCAGCAGTATTTTGTTGGAGGAAACATAAAAAAGTGTGACAAACTCTCCCATAAATATGGGCAGATTGAGGATTCTTGATTGATTCACTGTTCTGACCCTAGAAAAAGTGAACTCCATGAGGAATAAAACGAACACATAGCCAAAATCAGAAGATATCATCTTATATCTTATACCAGGTGAGAACAACACCAGTTCTCAATCATGTTTCTTAGAATAACATAATTTATTTGTAACCAAAATTACACATTTTGGGTAGGGAGAAACAAAACACATTCCTTGAGTAATAAAACAGGCATGCCTACGTCATGCACATGCAGCTACCTATTGCATAAATCGAATCTATATAAGACACAAATTTTACAGCTTATATTATTACAGGTATAATGTTACCTCTACACTACAGGCGAGACCATTTCAGTAACGCCTATTCATATAAGTGTACCTCCGCAAGACGTAGCCGAGGTATCACCTCATCCGTGAACTTATTGTAAATATTCAAAATATAATTCTTTTATGATTCGATTATTGATTATTTTAAGATATTATGGTAAAATAATAATTTAATTTCAACGGCATACTTGCTGTTACAAGGGATATACCGCCTCAACTTCCAGAATAATTATTTTGAATTACTACGATATTGTTCCTGCTACTTGGTTTAAACTATAAAATAGTATTGTACCACTCTCATTCAGTCGTGAGTTGAGTTGAACACAAAATACTTACGAGATAAGTAAATACGTATACATTTTATTGGCCTTCGTTCTTCAGATTTTAGTAACTAGGTACGTCATGGAGTTAAACAAGTGTTTCATTGTAATAGTTCAGAAAGTGTTTGGCTCATAATCACGTCCTTAGCAATATTCATGTATAAGCAATATTCTTATGTCCATTAACTGAATGTAATTTGTCAATTTCCTCTTCATCCAATAAATCATAAATCTAATGTACTTAGCTAGAAATATCTTACCCATTTGTGGCGCAATTTCGAGAATCCATATAAGTCAGTTTGTCGAATATGTGTATTGTTCATTTTGGGTGACTTTCGATTTCGAATTGTATACATCAATAAATGAAAATTGTGTGCTACTACGGTACCTTCAAGGGTACATCATAATAGCGTTATACTATTCTTTTAGAAATTAAAGTGAATAGTACAGTTCTTTATTTTTCTACAAAAAAAATTATCTACATTAGTTACTCCCTATTTACGTGAGACCTTTTCTGTTCCTGAGTGTTTACATAAAGGTAGATTTATAGATACATAATATTAGCTATCACAAAGTCGGATAAATGTTTTTGAATCAAGTTGAAATGATCCTCTTTTAGAAGATGAAAAAAATTATTCAAAATCAAAATTTCCACTTGAATTTTAGATTTTAGGTCTTCCTGAACAATTTTGGTTCTGAGTTTGTTTAATTTAAATTAGGATTGGATCTATGTAGACACCCATAATGCGTGTAACTCCTACTTGTATTGTATATAATATAGTTGTAGATATTGCTAGATTAATTATATGGGTTTCTTGTAAGGTAAATACCGTTGCAGCATCGGATCTATGAAAATATTGATTCAAAAGTTGGCTGCAGAGTAGTTTTTTCAGTTAGTGTTTTTAAAAGTACTATTTTCAAAATTTGAAAATTTCATTTAATTTGAAATTTTCATTTAATGAAGCACTGCAATGAGTTGAATAATCCTTAAGGGGGTCTCAATCGGTCACCGTTCGTTCCTCGCTTCGAGTTAGTATATCTCTCAAGAACCGTCGCTCAAAGTTTAAAAGTTGTACCTAAATTTGAATTTTTCAAAGTTTTTCGAAATTCATTAGTGCATCTACCTGGGGAATTGAAAAACTGAAAGATTGTCGCTTGATTCATCAAAATCGAACAACAACTGCTGGCAAGTTGTGAGAAAACCCCAAAGTGAGTAGAGGAAAGAAGGTGTGCTCACGCTGCTGAGTGGGGGAAACGTGACGTCACCAGAGTCCCGACCGCCTCGCAGCAAGCACTACTTTGCTCGGGTGTACATTGTTTATGAATATGCGGTATATATTACACCGTTTGTTCCGTTTACATTTCGGTTTCTGAGATTGATCGCATCTTTCTTCAATTCAGAAAAATCAGACGATTTTGAAGTACTCTTTAGGCCGAGAGATTGACCAAAAACAGGCAAGGAATGAATAAAAACGTCAGAAATGCTAAATCCGAGTGAAATTCTGAATTTCCATCAAAACCAGTCCATAATTTCCTAGTTTTGCCCGGTATAACTAATCATTTAAAATTATCTAAAAGAATAATTTGAGTGAAAATGAACAAAAGTTTCAACGGCTAAAATTCTAACAATTTGTAAAAATTAGATAATTTTGAAGTTTTGCCTATTAAAAAAATTGCCACAAATAGGCAAGAATTATTGAGAAGACTGACACATCCTATACTCACCTTTGGAAAAACCTAACTGAGTAAACGGTTTTTCCCACATTTCGCCAGAAATGAGGACTTTCACCAAATTCAGTTTGCATTTTTCCTGAATAGTTAATGGTGTGGGATAGATGAAAATCGGGTTGATTTGGGAAAATAAGTATCCTGTTATTTTTGGGAGACCCTCAAAATTTATGATTTCAAAAAATAACCGGGAAAACGGACCTCTTCAACGTGAAGCCAAAACGCTCGCTGATTGGCTGTTCGGATCGCTGTCCCCTCCCTTTGTTGCCCAATAGAACGACGAAATTGTGTTATATAAGAGGAAAGTTATCAAACAAAAACAGGGGAAACCTCATTTTCTCCAGTTTTTTTCTATTTTTTTTCGCTTCAGTTCTTCGATTTCGATCTTTACTGGTTTTAAGAAATGTTGCCTCCGAGGACTATACAAAGTGAGATTTCAGGTTCTCAGGGCTTCAAGCGGCTGTTCATGAACTATTGCTGGTTGACGTCATCCTCCCGTTTTTTTAACGTTCATATTTTCTACACTGTTTATTCGTAAATTAGGAGGTACGGGCTGAAAGTTTGCCGTAGGTTTTTCGAGGTGCTGAATCCGATCTTGGGGTCGAAAATAGGAAATTCCGACACTGAAATTCCTCATTATTGTTCGATTTTGATGATTCCAGCGGCAATCTTTTAGTTTATCAATTCCCGAGGCAGGCGCACTACTGAATTTCGAAAATTCTGGAAAATTTCTAATTTAGGCACAACATTTAAACGTTGAGCGCTGGTTCTTGAGAGAAATACTAACCCGGAATAAGGAATGAACGGCGACCAACTGAGACCTCCTTAATACTGATTGAAATCAATTCGAGAAATCAATCAGAAATGAGAAGTCGTAAAACAATACCAATCAATTATACGTAGTTACCTTGTATTTAATTGTTGTAATCGTACCTACCAACTAAAAAACTATGGTAGCTACCAACTCATGAAATATTTAAAATTATTTTTTCAGCATCATTTGCCTCTAAATGAACTGGTAGAATCGAATACCGTAATAACAACCACATTTTTTTTAAAAAGGTCAAAACGGCTACGAGCACGTTGAAGTACTTTTGAAGATTTGTTCAAAAGTTGGTGAAAAACGAGGCAAAATTGTAGGTGTGAAGGAAGACGGGTGAGTTCAGTCAGAAACGCTACAAAAATTGTGATATTGAAATGTTTGACGATGAGTTGGAAAATGTTGAATACCTTGTGTCGTTAAGTTTCATTATAAAATCATTTATCATTATATTTTCTATATAATTAGCATATTAGGTAATATATTTTGTCAAATGTCTTGATATTTGATCATTTTATTTTTGATTCTTGCGCTTGCATGCAATAACCTAGGCCTCTCGTACTTGGATTATTAGGTATTTTGTATTACCAAAGTCCTTCCAACCTATAATAATAATTATTATTTAATAATCATTGAAATTGACAAACAACATAAGTTGATAGGTACTTTCGTGAAAATGACAATAAATAATTATTATTTATTGTCATTTTCACGAAAGTACCTATCAACTTATGTTGTTTGTCAATTTCAATGATTATTAAATGGGCATTATCTTCTATCCAATAGACATATAATTCCGAGATTCACATTCAGCTTGGTCGGATTAAAATTATAGAGTCGTATTTTTTGTCTCAATAAAGTTACCTATTCTATGGATTTCAAAAACCTTGTATTAAAGTCATTACCTTGTCCTGAAGTCACAATTTGTCTTTGTTCTTGTTGTGTCTTCTTCAGGGCGCAATGGCTGAAGAAGATGATTTAGGAAAGCTTTGGATAATTTTCAGATGTAATTGCACCCGGTAATTCGCTTCTATGCATAAGAAAATGAGAGTATTTATGAAATATTCTCACTACGTAGGTGTGAGTAGGTAGGTACGCACTTGCTTGATTGCACTCAAGCTTGGTTCCAATCCATGCCTAACCATCGTTACACATTGTGTAACAAAGACAAAGAATATGTCATATTCTTTGGACTTTAGCAAAGGATTTTTGCTACTTTTCAGCTCTTGTGCGTAGACTAGGCGTTTTACAACTTCTGCAGCTTCGTCCAATACAGGTTTACCTGGTTCTCCATTCACAATGGGAAGTTCTTGAGCTTCAAGTATCGTTTAGCCTGAAATTTCCATATTTCATTTCGAAATTACTTAATATTAATGGGTACTTCTATTTCCTTCTCCAAACAGAATTTCGCCTGCATCTAGTACCTACAACCAAAATGAGGCCTGTTATAGCACAGTAAAATTAAAGTGTGTTGGCAAAATACCAATGAGAAGCAAAATAAGTTTTGTTGAAACTACGATATTTAAAATTACAAACATTGGCAGTCAACAGGTGACTATTCCATCTTGTTAATGAAGTTGAATGATTTGATGAATTCAACCTCAACAATCACTAGATAATCAGGAAATCGATTAATTAAATTAAATTACAGGAAAATCGATGGATTAAGAAACATCCCCGGAAGAGAGGACGGTAGTTGAAAGGACTACCGCTAGAAGGCGCTGGACCCTCCGTCTCGCATGCGCCCTCAAACTCCCACCCGTAAGCGCCGCGTTTGCAGGGTCACTCGCGCTATCTCTACTCAGTGGTGCCTCCACTCATATCAGTACAGTTTGGGGCGGAGCTCGTGACTGCTTACCTTCCCCGTGACAAAAAACTGATAACTAAACTTCAGTTTCCCCTCAAAATACCTTTAATTTTTAGTGATATTTCCACCGTCGAACTGGTCGTACGTGCGTACAAATTTCAATTTCCGCGAGTGTTTCTCTCATATTTTATAATATATTTAACGTTTTATTCCGGGTATGAAAATGCCGCCTGAAAATCCAAACAAAATTTAGTGACGAGTGTTTCTTGCGTGTTCATTTTGGTTTTAGTTCCGACCCATTCTTCACCTACCAGATAAACACCGTCCGTTCAATGAATATTCTATAGGTACGGTACCATTATAATACGCCACGTCGACTTCTACTTTTATTTGAGAAAACCTTCATCTTCTGACAAGTTTACCCAGTTTTATCAATCTTCTTCGACCGTCTGATGGTGACAACTCCAACAGATGCCGCATCCTTCCTTTGCACATGGTAAGCCCAAAGCACCCAGTCCTTACGAACTTATCTACTCGTAAATAATTATTTTGTATTTATGACTACCTTTAAAATTGCGTTAGCTCCTAACGAGGATTGACTCGTCTTTCTCTGAGCGACCTCGCGTTATCTTTGCCCATCCCCCGGCCACATGGGCATCGTTTCTTTCTACCGTGTGTTTAGAAAAAAAACGTCACTTTACGTGGCGGCCATATATGTGTTTTCTTGGAGTTTTAATTAAGGTAGGTCTGCGATGGAAGATTATTCCGGAACCTGTTGCAAAACAGATGACTTCTTCGGGGATAAATACGAGATCAAACCACTTGTTGATCCTACCTGTTGAACGTTGATAAGTTATCAACAGTGCGCGCCCTTTTCCGTTTACGAGAGGCTTTCTTTACTTTTCTATCCATTTCATTTGGTGATCCACGTCATCTACCATCTATTTTTAAGCAGCATTTACACGCAACAGGTTCAAATTTTGCCTAGTAAAAAGTCTAAATACTTACTGCCAAATAGTTCCTAATGACAACACGCCACTTGCAGTTGTCAATGTTGAGATTGGTAAGATTTCTTCTGAATGAAAGTTTGTTGGTAAGAAAATACTATAAATCTAGAATAATAATAATTTCTAGTGTCTATAATGTGTCCTGGTCAATCACTTCGCCTCAAAAATAATTTAAAAATAACAAAATATAAAGCTTTTTTACAAAAAACGGACTAACCTCAAAACTGATGATTGCAAACTACTAAAAAGGAGAAAATAATAACGTATTCAGATAGGTTGATAGAGCAGGTACACATTGAAGTCGCCGCCGTGCCCATTGGTATACACATGTATGTATACATACTTACTTGAAAATCGTCTACATACTCTTTTCTTCGTAAATACATCTACCTATCCATACTACGAGTGCATATCCACATAATGATTTCGATAGTCCTACATGGGACGTCAGTACACTACAGAACTCAAACTTACTTGAAATAGTAAGTAGGTAGTGGAAGATAATATAATTATATTCAATCAAAAGATGGAATGTTGGAGTACCAACAATTACTAGGGAGATTCACACTTATTGTCACCCTCGTGATATCTTCCATCATACGACAGCAGTGACGTACTACCTAATAGTTTAGGAACACTTGTATTACCCCAATGATACCTACTCTTATTCCTGTATTTTATTGCACCATACTAGTTTATGTATTGAGCCAGTCAGGAAGAACCAACACTCCCTTCCGCATCTAATCCTGGTCCTCCACGAACAACGATCGCATCTGATCGGCTGAAATTTGAATGGCAACGAAGGATGACCGAACTCGGGTAGTCGAATCGTCGAACCTTCCCAACCTTCGAACCTTCCCCAAGTGCCATCGAGGATTGATCGACAAAGGGCCTATTTTGGTCGAAGAGCAGTATTTTGCGATTCAACCTCGTGTTTCTGATTTACTGCAAGTCCACAGAGCGAAAGATTTGAGCTAGAGAGCTAAGCGTTAGTGCGTAGCTTTTGGTTAGAGTAAATCACTTCTGAAAGGTAAAAAATAGGTTTTTTTTTATCGCTCAAGCTCTAAAAATCTTGATAGGTATAAAGGTTTTTTCATCAATTTACAATAGAATTGAATGTTAAGAATCGAATCAGGCCATCCACAGCTGTGTAGGACAAACCGTTCGCTCTCTATGTCTGAAAGGTTGAACTTGCAATAATACGATACAATAAGAAAAAATACAGGGGGGGGGGGGGATCAGTTATTTCTCATAAAGTAAATAACCAAGGAATAAGGTGGGAAAGGTTCACTTCATAGAGGGATTTGTGCTGCCTTAGACAGTGGCGCCATCTCTGACGAGGAAATCCAACTAATATCCTACAAGATAAGAAATTAATGAGGGTACAAGGTACCCCGAAGGCCCTATTTCATTGTGTCAACTCGAGAATTTGTTTTTTCTTCTTTGAGTGTCAAAATAGCCAATGGCTATCAGTTTTGGCTTCAAAGTCGATGAACTGTATCAGGTAAAAATTGGAAATCCCAAAAGATACTTCAGGTTATTAAGGGTTAATGAAAGTCAAAAAAGTTTAATTCAAAATGAAGAAGTTTTAATCATAAAATACTGTAACAGAATCAAATCCAAAAAAACTAGTTTTACACGCTGGACATGATAAAATATGGCCATGATAGGAGAAGTTTTCGTTTAGGTCTCGAATCTCTTCTCAATGTAAACCGAAACAACTGATTTTCCTTGAGAAATTCTCTCGTACAATTTTCATGTTTCATTCCCTCGCGCGTCGCGTCATTATCAGTCGTTGTAATTAAGTGTCGAGTAATTAGATCTCTGGTTTTACTTTACCAGATTCAAGTACCAATTTTCTGTGATGGTTCTCGGCAGAGTTCAGGGTTTTGCATTCTCTTTCGTTCTTGAGGGTTTTGTTGATAGATTTCAGAGTAGCTACATTCCAAATGAAATGCCGAACGTCTCCCCCTATTTCGGGCCTAAAACGCTTCATGTCATTTCGCCTACGATTCGTGAGTTTTGTGTTTGTGAGTGAACTAGTGCATCGGAAACGGCAGATATAATCAGTTTCGAGCGCTTCACGAATACGGTGGAAGTTTATCATCACGATCACTGCTGATTCACCGAACATTCTCCAATATCATGAGGTTAGGTATGTTCATTTACTTCTATGGAGAAATATAAATGTAGAAATTATTATTTTCAGGAGGGGAAATCACGCCACGTCCTCCACGCGATTGAATTATGTTTGAATTACATTATAAAATTAGGCGAATAATACTATTGAAGACAGGATGTGGATAGCAGACGCTATAAGCTGACTCCCATTTTGTTTTTTGGAAGTTCGGTTCATCATTTAAAAATCAATCAAATTCAATCACTGTGACATCATTGCCTATCGATATGCTCCAAAATAACCAATTACATTGGCCTTCTTGAGGGAACTCAGTGAGTTCAGTGCCTAATATTAGTAGGCATATAGTAGGCATTGTGATGCCTAATATGTCACCTATTGTGATTCAGTATTTTTCTAAAATTTTGATTAATCCTAATCAAAATCCTAATGCATTATACTTTCGATCCTCCAATTCATAGGGATTTCACTTTTGAATTTCATACTTTGCCATGACTTCCACATTTTCTACCCGATTTCGATGAAATGTTCAGGGATTGTTCGGGTTGACGCGCAGATTGTCCTCTACTAAAATCATTGCCCGGGTTGCTAGTAGCCTCTGCGCATGCGCAAACGTAAAATCCTTCTTTAACCCTAAACTCGGCAAGGAAAATGAAATGTCATTGAGTTAATCCAAATATTTTTTTCCTAGTGCTAAATTTACTCAGAATGATGGGAAAAATAACTAAAAAAATCACTACGGCCCTGGTCATTATCTATGGTCATTTTTATGGACGAGCCTAAAAAGGCTCATTACCGAGTTACCCGTCAATTCTATGTGAGCCTAAAAAGGCTCAATGCCGAGTTACTTGTACGTGACATCTGATCTCAAAAATCAACAGAATTGTATTGTAAAAAAAAATTTGGGCCTGCACAGCGTCTACTATCAGTCCCGGGGGTTATGAATTTCATAGGGGACCATCTACAACCCAAATAATATAATCCCTGACAATTTTATCTAAATCGGATGAGAATTGTGGAAGTTATGGCTGTGGCAAGGATTTCACGTTTGCGCTTGCGCAGCGGCTACTATCAGTCCGATGGTGATGATTTTCATAGGGGACCATCTACACATCAACCCGCAAAATCCCTGAAAATTTCATCGAAATCGGATGAGAAATGTAGAAGTTATGGTGGCAAGGATTCGATGACCTAAATTCGGAACCTAAATGTTCAGAAAAGTCTGAAACGTAAAACGCGAGTGAACATTTTGATTATGGAGTACTTTCTTTCTTCAACCTTGAAAAGTGAAAACAATGCTTCCGCTACCTTGGTAGATTCGGAAGCAAAACGAGGAAAGTAATCCAAAAACATTGTGTAACTGAATTGTATTTTTCATTTTTCAATATACCCCTTGCTCTTGGTCTCAAATACGAATACATTTCACAGCCATAACATAGGTACATTACTCAAATCACCAGAGATAAAATCACAAACTCGTAAGTACAAGAAATAGGTAGGTACGTTGGTCCTGAAAGACCTCAAACACTAGAAAAAATACTAATCAGTCTCATCTTCGGGAGCCTCCAAAGATATTGGACAGAAGAATCTTAAATTCTTCACATTCTACAGCTAAATTCTTGTGGAAAAGCAATAGATCATGGATATGACCTACTGTACGTGTAATTTGAATATTAAATTTTTTTCTAAAAAAAAACTCTCCGATTGCACGTAATAATAATATTGCAGAATTCTAGAGAACCTTGCTTCATAGCTACCGATATGTAGCTATGATTTTGTTTACTGGTATCCGCGTTGCATTTTATGTGGCAAAAAAAATGTGTCGCGAAAAATTCCTTGACCCCCAGCCATAAGACATATTTATGTCAATAATAAGAAACAAGATCACCATCATGATCTTTCATTATCATGATTTAGAAAAATAAGGTATGTACCTAACTACCTAAAACAAAATGTTGATAAACAAGAGAACTAAAAAAATCATGAAAATCTGCTCGCGATTTGAAATTTATATATTTCCTGGAAAAATGGATAAACTAGTAATGTTATTACACGACGATCATTGATGATCAACATCCGAATTGCATACGTTGAAACATGTTAGAGCTTGACAGTGAACTCGGCAATGAGACTAAAAAGGCTCAACCACTTTTTTTTATTTGCTAGGCTTCCTGGACACAATTCACAGAAACGAAGTGCTTCTACAACACCTGCTACACTTTACTTCACACAGAAAAAAATATTCGAGCCGAAAGTAATAACAAGAGTACTTGAAAACTTACGTGTAAAAAGCCGAATTCGAGATACTACCAAGCATGTGACTTTGCTTCACAAAAACGCTCGTAGCAATAATATAACCTGATTTTGAGTAACCACAACGAAGGTTTTCGGCAGGTGCAGTGTTACCACATGCCAGGAAAGTAAAGAAAATTCCCCATTA
The DNA here is from genome assembly GCA_009739505.2 of Apolygus lucorum. Taxonomy (NCBI): domain Eukaryota; kingdom Metazoa; phylum Arthropoda; class Insecta; order Hemiptera; family Miridae; genus Apolygus; species Apolygus lucorum. The sequence goes on along the minus strand of CM019168.2, from coordinate 49,247,524 downwards.
CTCTCTGGGATTTTTCAACAGTGCGAGGAAAATTGATGAGCCTATATAGGCTCAATGCCGAGTTTAGGGATAAGCGGTAACGTTTACATTTTCCTCCCGAAATCGATGATATTTCCAGAGATTGTGTGGATTGGCGGTAGTGCCGGCCTACTAGTTGTGCCCCCAAGGTTTTGTTTGTCATTTACTTATATGGGGTAAAACGTGGGAGAAACCCTCTCAAAACGCCCTAGCTCGAAATCTTTAAAAATACAAGTAAGTAGTATTGTTTTTTGAATCACTTGAAAATTTACAAAAAAAAATTTGACACCACCTAGAGAATAATTATATACCGAATTAATGAATGTTTCATGACTTTTTTCCATTTAATTCAAGGTATTGTTCAATTTTAAAAAATGATTGAAACCACCCAGCCCATCAATTATCGTTAAGGGGGTCTCAGTCGGTCGCCTTTCGTTCTTAGTATTTCGCCAAAATGAAGTGGCAAAAAACTTGAAAAGTTGTACCTTAATTTGAAATTTTAAAGGATTTTAGAAATTCATTAGTGTACGGCCCTAGGGAATGGAATAACTGAAATATTGCCGTTGTAATAATCAAAATCGAACAATACTTGCCAAATAGAAACGGGAAAAACTACCGAATAAACGGGGTTTCCCCAAGTTTTCCCTCTAATTCTCTGGCAATTATTGTTCGATTTTGATGATTCTAGCGGCAATATTTCAGTCTTTCAATTCCCTAGGGCCGTGCACTAACGAATTTCTAAAATCCTTGAAAATGTCAAGTTTAGCTACATTTTATGGGGAAAAAATAACTAAATTAACGGTTTTTCCCATTTTTCTTTGGCAATTATTTTTCGATTTTGATGATTATAACGGCAATATTTCAGTTATTCCATTCCCTAAGGCCAATCACTAATGAATTTTTAAAATCCTTCAACATTTCCAATTTAAGTACAAGTTTTTATGTTTTGCCCCTTCGATTTGGCCAAATACTAACCCGGAACGAGGAATGAACGGCGACCTTACGGCTACCTTACTATGATATTTATCTTCACACGAGGTTTCTTTCTTGGATGTTTGCTCCTGGTAAAGATGCAATAACCACTTTAAAAAAACGTCTGCCAAGTTGGGTGGGCAGTATAGCTTCCTCACTCATTGTAACATGGACGTATAGAATCAGTTGGCGAAAAACAGGAGAGGAAATGGCCTTGGAGCTCACTCAGCTGATCAGTGACCACTCAGGCACCTTCAGCATTCTCCATTGACCCTGCCTCTCAAATTTCAGCTTCCTGCGTTCAACAGGAGAGAAAATGGCCTTGGAGCTCACTCAGCTGATCCGAAGATGCTGAAATTTATAGGGGACCGTCTAGGACCTAACCCGCACAATCCCTGAAAATTTCATCAAAATCGGACCACAGGTTAGTATAGTTTTGCCCGGGACAAGGATTGACCACAGACAGACAGACAGACCGACAGACAGACAGACACGGAACCAAAATTGTTCGGGAAGCTCTAAAACGCAAAAAGCAAGTGGAAATTTTGATTTTGGAGGACATTTTTTTTTTCACTTCTTTCACGAATACAAAGCTTCCCTACCTTCGGTAGTGAGGAAGCAAAACGCTGCAAATCATTGCTCAAAGGTTTATTATTTTCTGTATAGATCACCCTTCTGTATAGATCACTGGTTCTCCATCAATAGCACCTACCACCATCTGTATTCTCCCTTGACCTTCCCTCTCAAATTTCAGCTTCCTGCGTTCAACAGGAGAGGAAATGGCCTTGGAGCTCACTCAGCTGATCAGTGACCACTCAGGCACCTTCAACATTCTCCATTGACCCGCCCTCTAAAATTTCAGCTTCCTGCGTTCAACAGGAGAGAAAATGGCCTTGGAGCTCGCTCAGCTGATCAGTGACCACTCATGCGCCTTCAGCATTCTCCATTGACCCGCCCTCTCAAATTTCAGGTTCCTGCGTTCAACAGGAGAGGAAATGGCCTTGGAGCTCACTCAGCTGATCAGTGACCACTCAGTCACCTTCAACATTCTCCATTGACCCGCCCTATAAAATTTCAGCTTCCTGCGTTCAACAGGAGAGAAAATGGCCTTGGAGCTCACTCAGCTGATCAGTGACCACTCATGCGCCTTCAGCATTCTCCATTGACTCGCCCTCTCAAATTTCAGGTTCCTGCGTTCAACAGGAGAGGAAATGGCCTTGGAGCTCACTCAGCTGATCAGTGACCACTCAGGCGCCTTCAGCATTCTCAATTGACCCGCCCTCTCAAATTTCAGGTTCCTGCGTTAAACAGGAGAGGAAATTGCCTTGGAGCTCACTCAGCTGATCAGTGACCACTCAGGCGCCTTCAGCATTCTCAATTGACTCGCCCTCTCAAATTTCAGCTTCCTGCGTTCAACAGGAGAGGAAATGGCCTTGGAGCTCACTCAGCTGATCAGTGACCATTCAGGCGCCTTCAGCATTCTCAATTGACCCGCCCTCTCAAATTTCAGGTTCCTGCGTTAAACAGGAGAGGAAATTGCCTTGGAGCTCACTCAGCTGATCAGTGACCACTCAGGCGCCTTCAGCATTCTCCTTTGACCCTGCCTCTCAAATTTCAGGTTCCTGCGTTCAACAGGAGAGGAAATGGCCTTGGAGCTCACTCAGCTGATCAGTGACCACTCAGGCGCCTTCAGTATTCTCCACTGACTTTTGGTTTATTATTTTCAATAATAAGCCTTTGGAATCGAGCAAGAAAAAAAAAATTTTAACCCCCCCTCAAAATTTGATGTTTTACGTTTCAAGGTACGTAGAATCCGAAAATCGAATAAAAAAATTTCCGTCCGTCCGCCGTACGCCGTCCGCCGTCCGCCGTCCGCCGTACGCCGTACGCGGCACTTTTCTTAGCAACACTGGACCGATTTGGTTCAAATTTGGTATATGGGCTCCATTTGGGGTCTAGTTGTGCCGCGAAGCTTTTGGTTGATGTAGGTCACTTCTAAGGGGTGAAAATTAAGGGTTGAAATTTTCAAGAGTGCCCTAGCTCGAAAACTCTCGAAATAAAGGTATCGTTTTTCCACCAATTTTAAATAGTACAGAATTTTTAAAAAATTTTGAGACCACCCGGAGCTCTGTAGGACAAACCGTTCGGTCCCTACGAGTATTTGAAGGTTTTCCTTCGATAAAACAGAATCATGAGTGTGAATCGCAAAAGAAGTCTAATCGCCGTTCAAATTTTATCTGACTAAAATGCGATCGCTGTTCATTTCTTCGATTTGTATACAGTTTTGCCTTCTGCGTAACCAGTAATCAAATTTCCATATCAAGCTTTCTATTTTTCGAATCGAGTGTGAAGCGTTTAGTTCTTTCTAATAAACTTGATTGTGAAGGTGTGAAGCCATTATAGTGTGGTAGGTAGTACCTACCAATAGGTAGGTGTGGTAGGTAAAAAAAATTGGTAGGTAAAACAATGTTTGTAGGTAAAAAACGCTGCAAATCATTGCTCACTGATCAGATCACTGATCAGCTGAGTGAGCTCCGAAGCCATTTTCAATGCTATTGAATGGAAGTGCTCTTCCAGGCGTCTCCAGCATTCGAGGATATCTTCTTCACTCCTCACATCACTGATCAGCTGAGTGAGCTCCAAAGCCATTTTCAATCCTATTGAATGGAGGTGCTCTTCCAGGCGTCTCCAGCATTCGAGGAGATCTTCTTCACTCCTCACATCACTGATCAGCTGAGTGAGCTCGAAAGCCGTTTTTACTCCTATTGAATGGAAGTGCTCTTCCAGGCGTCTCCAGCATTCGAGGATATCTTCTTCACTCTTCTGATCACTGATCAGCTGAGTGAGCTCCGAAGCCATTTTCAATCCTATTGAACGCAGGAGCTGAAATTTGAGAGGGAAGGTCAAGGGAGAATACAGATGGTGGTAGGTGCTATTGATGGAGAACCAGTGATCTATGCAGAAGGATGATCTATACAGAAAATAATAAACCTTTGAGCAATGATTTGCAGCGTTTTGATTATGGAAATTTGATTACTGGTTACGCAGAAGGCAAAACTGTATACAAATCGAAGAAATGAACAGCGATCGCATTTCAGTCAGAAAAAATTTCAACGGAGATTAGACCTCTTTTGCGATTCACACTCATGATTCTGTTTTATCGAAGGAAAACCTTCAAGTACTCGTAGGGACCGAACGGTTTGCCCTACAGAGCTCCGGGTGGTCTCAAAAATTTTTAAAAATTCAGTACTATTTAAAATTAGTGAAAAAACGATACCTTTATTTCGAGAGTTTTCGAGCTAGGGCACTCTTGAAAATTTCAACCCTTAATTTTCACCCCTTAGAAGTGACCTACATCAACCAAAAGCTTCGCGGCACAACTAGACCCCAAATGGAGCCCGTATACCAAATTTCATCGAAATCGGTCCATGGTAACTAAGAAAAGTGCCGCGTACGGCGTACGGCGGACGGACGGAAATTTTTTTATTCGATTTTCGTATTCTACGTACCTTGAAACGTAAAACATCAAATTTTGAGGGGGGGGTTAAAATTTTTTTTTTCTTGCTCGATTCCAAAGGCTTATTATTGAAAATAATAAACCAAAAATGGTTCTAGGCTACACAGTTGTATGATATTTGTGTATGTATTAATTGATTACCTACATCGACGATAGATACGTCACTAACTTACTACCTGCGTAAAACAAACTCAGCCTTTCTGTGGATGGAGACGGGTCCATTCCGTAGGCCAACTAGCGGCTGAAAGCCCTTGGCCTAGGGCGTTGTGTTGTGAGCAGTATTTCTAGATGGAGCAGAAGGCTGCCAAATAGGTTAATGGCATGTCGGATATTATAACGCCATCAGAGCTGAAATAGCACTTCAGTCCGCACAACTCTCGATTTCAACGGTAGGGTGAGCCTAGTCACTTGCTGTACCATTTTATAGAGAGTTTATGCGTCGCAGGTACCTTCAGGTATTACTCTCGTAATGCTTATTTTTTCTGTATGATTTTGAAATCCAGTCCTTTTATTACCGGTTTTTTTTTTTTACAAAATAGTGAAGTAGGAACTAGTAGTAAGTACACAACTTGAACCATTGGTTTTAAAAGATTTCTAATTTCGTTTCATCTTCTAAAAAAGTTGATGTAAAATGCCGGAAATAATAGAAAAACGTCTCATAAAAGCTACACGAGTCATAAATCACTTATAATTTGCTCCTGGCGTTCGTGATGATTCTACCTTCCAGTTTGGTCGGTTAAAAGTAAGTAGATAAACACGAGTTTCTCGTGGCGATTGACAGGAAGAAAGGATGGAGAATTTATTGCTTCATTGGTTTTCTGATGTCAATGGACTTGGACATCGGAAACACCTTCTCAGTAGTTAGTAGTCGGAAATATGAAGGTAAGAACGTATGTTCATAACAGGTTAAGGGTTGGCTGATAGTCGCTGTAAATAGTTTATCGATCGGGATAGCTTTGCTTTCATGTTTCTACTTTATATCAATCGTTAGTCGGAAACATGAACTCCAATGTAATTTGTTCAAGGTGTCCCACGAGACCCTCTTTCTATTTTCTTCCCAAGTGACCTAAAAAAAGTTTCCTACGGTCAACCTAAAACATCAAATATCTAAATCTAGATCAGAAAATGGTCCAAATTGGAATTGTTCAATTTTTGGAGAAAACATTGCCTTTCGTAATGTATTTGGTATATGCATATGAACTGCTGTGTTATCTACAGCCAAGGAACTAACATTGTTAAGAAAGCTCTAAAACACAATGCTATTAAACATTGTGTTGTTGGAGGACCTAAATTTCCCCTGAAAATTCTAGAGAAATTGGCAGGTTGATGTTGAAGAATAAAGAGCAAATCATTGCCTGGACTTGTGAGGTTGATATTCATAATAGATCATGTGGAATGCCTCATCTCTTCTCGTCAGTTGGACGCTCTGAAGGAAAGAAAAAGTCACCTCCTCTGTAAAGCCAGCTAACTCCGGCAACGAAAGGGCATTATGGAAATGAAGAATCAAAGCTGGAAACTCCAGCTTGTGAAGCATCAAAAGTTACTACAAATCTAAATCGTTTTGTTTGGTGCGAGCCATATTTTGGAGAGCAAACCATGTTGACTAGTGATCAAACAATCAAGTCGCGGACGGTGAATCACCCGCCTAAATCCCTCAGGGGGAAGATCTGCCACATTGGGAGGTTGACAGCGATGTACGAAAAATACTAGAGAGAAGTGAGGAAGTGACAAAGTTTGGATTAAAATATAGTTTCTCATTAGAATTCTCGCTCAGTTGTTTTCTGTTACATAAAGGGGGCCTGTCCAGGATTTCCCATTGCGGCTGCTGATTATTTTTCAAAATGGCCCTAAATAACAGCGATACGAATCAAGAGGCCTCTGATAAATTGCTGCACTGGTGGAACAAATATTTACGAGTATCACATGAGTACCCTTGGAGATTTACGGGCAAAATTTCTTAGTAAGCTAGGTGAAAGAAGATGTATACTAGTTATGCATCTTATCGCTACACCGCACTGTGATCAGAGCAGGTTGAGGGTCGAATGACACTTACCAAAACGCTGCAAATTATTACACAAAGATTTATTATTTTTCTGATAGATCACTCGCCTGCAAAGAACACAACTTTGCCATTGTCACTACCTACCAATCTAGTTCGCTACACATTCAAGTTTAATTTAATGAAATAAACGCTTCACACTCAATTTAAAAAAAACAGGTTGCTAAGGACGCAAACCTAGTACAACTCGAAGAAACAAACAGCAATCGCATTTTGGTCAGCTAAAATTTGAACGGAGATTAGGCCTCTTTTGCTATCCTCACTCGTTTTTCTGATTTATCTTAAGCCCAACCCTTGAGTCTTCATAGGGAGCAAACGGTTGATCCTACAGAGCTCTTGGTGGCCTCATTCAATACTATCTCAATCCATTTGTGCCCACAAATTTTTTCGTCGGTTTTCGTAACAAAAATCATGGATTTTGTGTCTTTCAGATATAAATAGAATATCTAGAATGAAATTTTGCAATTTTTTCTTTGCCAAATCAAAAATGGAGGAAGTTGCGAAAACGCAACACCGGGCAGGTAGCATTCCAAGGTTCCGTTAAGCAAGTGCATGAATCGAGAATTTTATTACAAAATACTTCTGTTAACTCAAAATCAGATTAAAAAAACATATTAGAACATATTATGTAGCACTAAAGATAGTGATAATCAGAAAATATAATGTAAATTTAGCAACCATCATGAAAGGCAATGAAACATTTTTCATTCATCGCAACGTCTCATTTATTGCACTTTTTTGATGTAGTTGATTTCCAGCGGGTCCTCTTTTCTTTTGGGATAATGAAGTGGCAAAGTCCATCTAACCGAGTTCCTTTTCCGACTCCATCATTCCAATCACGTTTGAGGTAGACGATTGAACGAATTTCAAGGATGTGACATAATTGTCGTCAAACACTTGATGAGGCATAAATTCACCAGAAAGCTCCTTGGGCAAACCAGAACCAAATTGAAGAAGAACCCCTCCTCCAGCCTCATTTTGGTCCTTATATTTGTTAGGTTTTCCCAGCGCTCCTTGATAGATTTCGAAGTCTTTCAAGAAGTAGGGGATCATAGCTTCATCGACGATTAAAGTCTTCCCAAACAGCACATTCATGAAACGTTCTCTTTAGGTGGTCAATGAAAGGGCCAATTTTCCTTATGCGATCATTTTGATAAAATTGCGAATTCTCTCTGAGGTGAATAAAACGCATCAAATCTTCAAAACGGTTCCTTCTTATGTGTCAGAACCATCCGAGTTGTAAGTATCCTTTTGCTCTTGCCAGAACATTCTCCTTCTTGGTAGAGAGACGTAACCTGAAATGATGAGGATACCAATAAATGCCTTCAGCTCATCAACAGAAAAGATACTTTGCACTTACTAACAACGTACATCACACTGTACTTGACAATTTGTTCCAAAAATTCACTCGTCGAAGATCAACTGGAACAATTTTAGACGTCTTAGAAGCATTTGAATGTGATTGGGCAAGAAGTACGAAGTTGGCGAACTCAAAGACCTTCGGACTTCATTTTCAGGGAGGTCGCCTTTCTTCCACTCGTACCTAGTTGGGTTGACTATCTGACTTTCTAGTCAATGATTTTCGTCTCACTGTAGGGCAACTTTGTCTTGAGAAAGACTGGTTGGATGAATGGCTGAATCTTGGAACCTCGTCTGAGATTTATGGTCGACTTCTGGTAGTTTGGTTGTACAGGCTTAAGATTTTTACACCTTCTAAAAATATCCTCACTATTTTCGTTTTCAAGCACCAATTCAGCATCACTCAACAGTTGGTTCCAGTTCAAATTGTTCATTGTTCCTACGAAATCTTCATCAATATCTAGGTTTGGGTCTGGGGAGCCTAATAGATCGACACTTGGTCAACAACATTCATTTCTTCCTCATCTTCCTTCTCTTGGAGTAAACATGCTATTTATTGGGCATTGGCGAACCTGAAAAGAAAATTGAGATATCAGACATCCATACATCTTGCCATTATAGGATCTCCTAAAAATATTTTGTTCAGTAGGTATGTACATAATCCATAGTGTGGGCTGGTATATTTTCCATGGATCAACGCAATCCCAAATTGGACAAAATCAGTTGATCCACTCTTGGAATATCAGTACTTTACTAAGTATCTACTGACGATAGTGAAGAGCGATCATGTTGACGATTACTTTCTAATCGTGGTCGAAAATGTAAAACTTAGTAGGTAGACACCTACTTATTTATCATGAGAAAGTGAATGTTCTCAGAAATGTGCGAAAACAAACAAGAATTTACAATCCTTTTAGGACGTTTGGATTGTCCGAAAGATACTGAAACTAATTCATGATGAATCCATTTCAGTATGAGGGCCAGACTTCGTGATAACATATCAAAGGAGAAAAACGTCTGCCAAGTGGGTGTGGCACATAGCTTCCTCGTATCCATAACCTGATTGTATAGATGATCCGATACACAGTAGTTAATCTCTAAACATCAAAACAAGTTAATCTGTAACATCCTTGAAAATTTCATTGAAATCGGATGGAAAATGTAGAAGTTATGGCCGTTACAAGGAAATTCACGTTTGCGCATGCGCAGTGGCTACTATCAGTCCGAAGGTGATGATTTTCATAGGGGATCATCTAAATACTAATCTGTAACATCCCTGAAAATTTCATTGAAATTGGATGGAAAATGTAGAAGTTATGGCCGTTATAAGGAAATTCACGTTTGCGCATGCGCAGTGGCTACTATCAGTCCGAAGGTGGTGATTTTCATTGGGGACCATCTAAATACTAATCTGTAAAATCCCTGAAAATTTCATTGAAATCGGATGGAAAATGTAGAAGTTATGGCCGTTACAAGGAATTCACGTTTGCGCATGCGCAGTCGCTTCTATCAGTCTGAGGATGATGATTTTCATTGGGGACCGTCTACACACCAACTCGCACAGTCCCTGAAAATTTCATCGAAATCGGACAATAACTTCGTATAGTTATGCGCGTTACAAGGAATTCATGACAGACGGACAGACACACAGACAGACAGACACACAGACAGACAGACACACAGACACGGAACCAAAATTGTTCAGAAAGGTCTAAAACGCAAAACGCGAGTGAAAATTTTGATTTTGGAGAACTTTTTTTTTCGTCCTTGAAAAGTGAAAACAAAGCTTCCGCTACCTTGGTAGACTCGGAAGCAAAATTCCTGACTAGGTGTGAGCCCGGTGTTGCGAAAACGCAACTTAGACTTAGAGTGTTTCCTGCACCCACCCTATCATCGATTTTTGAGAACTAACTGTTGCTAGGGTAGGAAAAAAATGTTCTTGGTCCACTTCAAAGTTTCATTTTGTATAATAATGAAACCAAAATGTGACCAGGAACTGTACTAATTATCTCTACACTATTGATAGTTTTCAAGCTAGAGCATTTTGTAAATTTCATCCGCTTTTTTTAATCGGATTTTACGTAAATAAATACGTCACTTGCGTAAATCGTAGATAAATAAACCAAAAGACGGGAGGAAGTCGATTTAGCCGGTTAGGTGTGTCACAGTTTCAAACAGATAAACTTTGAAGGTATTTGAAGTCGGTGGTCACCAGTTCCTAGACCGCCATGTGTGTCTCTTTTCTGGATGGTAGCTTTGTGCGCTCAACGATGCTGATTCAGGTAGGAAGGGCGCTAAAAGGCGGTACTGGACCCAAGTTACGAGCCACTAGTGTCAGGCCGAGTAAACTGACCGCTGCGCAGTTTGAGGCGAAAAAGCCAAACGATGTTTCACCCTGACAAACAAGGAGGGAACGGAAACTGACCGTGTGGGTTTTGGTCCTGGGCGAGTTCGCCCTGACAAATATTTGGGCGAACTAAAGTCGTGTGGAAAGTTTGTCCGGGATCAACAGACATGAAGGAACCTGGGCGTTGAATCAATCGTTTCCCAATGCTCCCTACATTAATTTATGGTTCCATCGACCCTCTAAATAAGTGTCATTTCCTAAAAACGTGGACAATCCAAAATTCATTGTTCGGAATTGAGGCGTCTTAAAACTCTAAAACCAGGGGTTTTATTTACAATGAATTTTCAATATACGATCACAGGTTTACAAATCTATTGATATGGAAATCAATCGTACCCGCCGGATAGCTCGAATCTTCTCTATCCTTGAATATTTTGTCCAACGAATGGAATGTCGGGGTAAATGCTGGTATTACTACTTGTCATCTTCTCACAGGCATTCCTTCATCCCCAAGAAATTTCAGTTGGCCGGAAAGTTTGGGCCAGAAGGAATATTAAGCTCTGAATGGTATTTTATTCCAATGAGGAGCTCAGGGCTCTCTTATCGAATAATTTAACTAAAAAGTCAATCAAAGTGGCAGATCAAGATTACTCTAGATCCAAGTTAGTACGTACCTGCTAGCTAAGATTTCGATGATTCTTACTTGGCGATTGGAAACAAACTCCTATACAAATGCTTGCATACGAGTCTGCAACACATTGGGACATTTTCATGTCAACCACTACACAACAAGGTAGTGAAGTAAGAAAACAGTTGATTGTTCTCTACGCAACACAGTGAGTCTATTTTGTTTATTGGTCGCGTGAGCAAGTTTTTTTCGTGACGATTTTTCAGTTTATGTGCCAAAGCAAAGACATGAAAATGTCAAAATGTATGTTAATTAGTCTGTGAAGTTTAATTTCTAGCACGTACTTAGAAAAAAATTATCATGAATTAGAAGAAAACAGTCAGTTGTTTCTCTGACATTGTCATCACAACATCTTTTGCACATTTTTTTTAACCTAGCTCTTTTTTGCCACAACTTCGTAATCTGTCATACGGGTACCGCCATGTCTATAAAAGATATCTAACGGGGGAGACCAGCATGGGCGACCAGGTGCTTCTGGAAGAAGAGTCTCCGAAATTGATCCCCGTCTGCTCAAGATTGACAAGCTTCAGAATAACGTAAACTGACAGGGAGACAGACAAACGGCCCATAAATCGAATTTTGGTTTATCATTTTCAATAATGAACCGTTGGAATCAAGCAAGAAAAAATTTGTTTAACCCCCCCCCCTCAAAATTTGATGGTTTACGTTTCAAGGTACGTAGAATCCAAAAATCGAATAAAAATTTGGCCTTCCGTCCGCCGTACGCGGCACTTTCCTCAGTTAGCATTGACCGATTTTCATGAAATTTGGTATGTGGACCCCATTTGGGGTCTAGTTATGCCCCGAAGATTTGGTTGATGTAGGTCGCTTCTATGGGTTGACATTTTGAAAACGCCCTAACTCTCCAAATTTGTGTATAAAGGTATTGTTTTCCCATCAATTTCAAGTCAGCCAGGGTTGTGATTCGCTGTGATGTAAATATTTATGTACAATACCATCAATTGTAGTGGTGAAATATTTATTCCAAGTATAAATGTATGTATGTAGGTATGTATTTAGGGTCTAGTTGTGCCCCGTAGATTTTGGTTGATGTCAGTCACTTCTAAGAGTTAAAATTTTGAAAACTCCCTAACTCAAAAAAATGTTGATATGAAGGTATTGTTTTCCCATCAATATAAGATAGTATTAAATTTTAGAATTTTTTGAGACCATCCGGAGCTCTGTAGGACAAACCGTTCGCTCGCTAAGAGAACTTAAAGGTTGGACTTACGATAAATCAGAAACACGAGTGTGAATCGCAAAATAAGACTAATCTCCGTTCAAATTTTAGCTGACCGAAATGCGATCATGTTGGTTGGTGGTAACAATCAACTGCAAAGCTATGTTCTATATAGAAAAATAATCAACCTTTGTGTAAAAATTTGCAAAGTTTTTTACCAAGAGGACTGCAAAGATGGGGGTTCGCCATTTACCAAACCAAAGATTTCCATTCTCGCGGATCTACAAAAAAACTCATAGTACATTTATTTCGCTAATGGCGCTTGTAAATAATTTCAAGTAAAATAATAGTCGATAGAAAAGTTTTCGAAGGAGTCATCACCTCTGATTTACCAATCTAAGGAATTATCTCGCCTCCGGATCTGACAGCACTCTACCTCTGTCTGCTCTCAGACAGGAGTTTAGGACTTTTGTGATAATGGATTTATAGTCTATTATTTATAAATGGTGATGATAGTTTGGAAAAACCTTTCAATGCCACAATGTAAACTACGGCCTCATACTGCCAATGATTCCGATTGATTTTCTCCTTTCATATGAGAACATTACTAATTTCATCCGACCTGCAACGCCGTCAAATTTTCCAATTCCCTGAGTGTCATCCTCGACCACGCCTTTCCTTGAGTCTCTGAAAGGTGAAGTTCCGGCTTCAGATCTGCGTACTTCCAACACCTCTCCTTTTTAGGGTTCAAATGAAAAAGGCACCCGTAGCAATTATATTAGGGTAGTGGTAACCCAGTATAGGAACAGAGGGGAGGGGTGAGTGAATATTTCCCCTCATCACGATATCCTCTTGGTTTTTTTAGTTAGAAAATCCTATTATGTCCACAAAGGGCGTTACCCCTTTTTAATATGATTAAATTCTGAGGTCATTTGCCATTTGGACCTTCTCCTCAATGAATTTGCGTCGGAAATTGTTTAATTATACAGAAGTTCAATGTTCATTTGAAATGAATAATATTTATGTAAAATTAAATACTGGGGACGATTGTTATGATGAATCTGTTTATTTGCCGGAAAAATTTTCCACTGCTTTACCAAGCATTTAGAAAAGTTAGACTCCTATCAGACATCTGTAGAATCAGAAGGCACCAACACACAGAAATCTATGATATATTGTTTAATCGTGACGTAAAGTGCTTGAATATAATCAATTTGCTGTTATAAGAATTGGAATATCATAAATATGTCGTGTTTACGAAAGTGTTCACTCGATCAAAGTTGCTCAGGATGGCCACGTTCTCTTCGAATGAGTGTGTCACAGACGTTTTGGATAGCCTATACCCTGCCTAGGTATTTGTTGAGTTCTCATGTGGAGTTATTACGTTAATTGGTAACCTTGTCATAGATCCACAGATCGACACAGTTATCAAATAATTATATAAGATTACGTCTATTAACATAGAACCAAAATTTAAAAAAAACTTAAAATGCTTGCTTACCTACTGCAAACTGTATTTGGATCCCCAAGGTTTGTTGACTTGGTTCTTGGGCATCCACTACAGCACCAATCCCAATACAGTCTCTGTACTTGGCCTGCATAGCTGTAGTATTGCTGTAGTGATAGTAATAATAACACTCTGACAACAGGATAAAAAACATAGGTATTTTACCATAAATTAAAACAATTAAGGTATTATATTTAATTTATGATTTAAAAAAGAACTAAATTTAAAAAATGATTTGAATGACCATCGAAAGTTGGTTAGCATATTTCCTGCGGCAGAGAATGCTCTTTCTGATTCTGTTCTGGATGCAGGGATGGACTTGATGGTTTTTGATGGAAGGGACTGGCCGCGGATCATCATCAGCGGTGATTTTTGGGGGTTTGTTTTTTGAGGTTGATATTTACTTTTGAATTTTTCGTCGATTTTATAAAATGATGAAGCCAAAAATATTTAAAAGTTCATGGAGGGGGAGGTCGGGAGGGGATGCGCATGCGAAGGGTAGAGTTTTCCAGAGAAAAGATAACATAACCAAACTTCCCACTGTGGTCGGAGGGCAATGAAGCTGCCAAAGTGTGAATCATAGAAAAATTGCGGGCGCTGCATGAGTGTGAATTGGAGAAAAAAAGGCTTTACCGTTGGTACTGCCGTATTTTGAGGTGCTGCACCCTTGTTCAGCAAAGGGGCCAAAAAGGTGCTGAACTTGATGTTTTCATTTGCACTAATCGCTTTACTGGATGCCCTAAGTGCTGCACGTAGCGTAAGCTCTTACAGTTGGTTGTGAATAAATGAAAATGAACCAAAATAATGAACGCCCAGACACAATCAACATCAGTAATCAATCTCAAACATCAACAGATTCATAAGGTGCAACCTACACTCAGAAATCCAATTCCATTCCTGCCTATTTTTTCCGACTTCTGGCCCCATTGAATTTCAAATCCCGCCCATAACCGAAAAAGCGCAGAGTCCCCCCAAATCTTCCTCTTCTGTATATCTGATCGATGGTTCGTCTCTTCATGACGAATCTGATACCTCGAGTTTTGTGACATTCCTCCTCTCGAAATACTCGTTGTGACTATCGCCCAGGACGTAGATAGCGAACGGCTGGCGAAGGAATATATCACATCTTCCGATAAGTTCTGTTATACAAGATCATACATTTTTAATTATTTTTTTCTTACCTTCTGCTGCACGTCGAATGACACCAGGAGTTGCACAGGCTTGAAATATAGAAATGTCTGTAAAACTGCTACTTACCTGTGCTCAGTGAGGTTATTAGGATGAAAAAATTATTTTTTACGCGAGAATTTTGAGCTGCAGGGATAATTTGTAGGTGCAAGGAACTTGAATATTTTTGTTTGAAAAAAGTGAAATGCCCACCATTAGTGGTTTGCCAACATCAATTTTGAGGTTAGGAAACACCACAAAGTAATGGTGAGAATTACCTACCCAATGACACAGACTGACTAGAAATAATCAGCATCAATGACAAAAAATGATCAGATAACTGTTTTTGAAAACACAAGTTATCTTGATGTTGATATCCTTCGACTTCCTCTATATTATGCGAACATATTCAATCGTCTATAAATAATCAATAATCGATTTACTTACAATTTATTCAAATACCAAGACTTGTGTAGATAGTCCCTTCTGTTGTTCCAAAGTTCTGTTAGGTAACCAATCACTTGGAGGATGGGTTGCCTTTTGTTGGATTCTTTCGCGGAAAAAAACAAAATTTGTTTTATTAAATACAAAATTTTGTTATTTAATAGGTAACAAAAGAAAAACAAAAAACAAAAAAAAAAAAAAAAAAAAAAACACGCCATTCAATGTTAAACTTAACATGGAAAATTATATCTTGCATGACCTCGTTCATCAAAAATAGCAGTAAATTTTTTATTGCCAGTGTTCATGTCATGATATTTTTGATTATCTTGACCACTGGTAATTTGGAAGAAACTAAAGGTTATGGTACAAAATGAATTCATAACTGGGATCCGTGATCTCGTTCCAAAAGGAACTTAATATGAATAAGCTCAATATAAGTGGGCTTGAATAAGAAAAAAAGTCGAAAATTTAGATTTGGCTTATGAAAATAAAAGAGCGGATTCTCTTGTTTAAAGACAAAAGAATGATCGTAATAAACAGTTAGGTATTGTTCTTCAGGTTTCTTAGAGCTTGAAAAGTCGCTCAAATCCGATCGAAGCTAATAAAAGCAATATATCCTAAAGTATGGGATTTCTACTCCCAATTGTAGCCACGCACTGATTAAAAAAGGCAAAATACGTGTTAACTTCCCCGGATTTCGGAGAAATAATTTTCATCACTATCGTAGTGAGAGCGCTAATGTGTCTAGATTGGAAATATTGTGATGCATGATAATGGGCGAAATGAATGGGTCTTCTACCTCAATTGGGTAAAAATATCAACCAATTCCATAATACCTCATTTATATTTCTTATGAACTAAAAATTGTACACACAAAATATTTATCTTTAAAAGCTAATCCTGAATAGCCTTTGCTGTCATTATCGTGTGATCGATCGCATCACGTGATAATCATTTGGTTTCTGAGCTATCTTACTCTCGGCTTCAACGTACCTATGAATAATTTTTTAATCATATTACGCACCTCGACGAGAATTTTAATTGCCTCGTTGAATGATGGAGATTTTTCTGCTTATCCTCATAATTAACCTTTGATACAATTCAAGTCCATGAAAAATTCAAAATTGACTCATATTGAAGGAATAAAACCTACCTATCAACAGACAGGCCAACCTCTTGTATGAATAGCTCAAATTTCGTTGAATATTGGGAAACATTGAATTTGGAAAAAAAGATGACTCTCAAGCCAAAATGTCTTGAGAGCTTTACATGAAGAAAGGCAGCCCTGACTGGAAATTTGCTGTCCTAGTACCAAGGTTGTACGATAATGGCGATCCTTAGCTACAGTCTCACTCATGTAGACCCCGAACCACCTAGGATGTGACAGGGATTAGTTTAAATTTGGAGAGCCCAAATGATGGTATTCCTCTTAAGTAGGTATCATCAGAAAAAACTTATTGACAACCAACCTACATTTGGTTGATTCAAGATGGGCTGTGGAACGTATCGTGGACACCTACTATTGTTGATATTTGGATTTCTGTAAAATTTTGGGACCAACGCGACTTTCGGTGGTTTTGATTTGGGGGTTTTTTGAATTGTTGAAGTTTCCGTTCCATTTTGATTACTTTCAATCTGTGACTTCTTATGTATGGGATATACTATGTCGGCCAGCCTGAAAAAAGAAACAGTCAAGTCATCCAAAAATTTGAGTAAAATCGATAAAATACATCCTTTGGTCGTCGATCCTGTGGGAAAGTATGTAATAAAAAAATTCGCTGGCCGCCCAAGACCGCAACCTCACAGGTGTTCTTCGCCGATTTTGCCTCGGAATCAGAATCATGCGAGTGAAAATCTGGACGTCAGGCGAACATCCACGAATACCGTTGATGTGATAAACCTGAAGGTGATCCTTAGAATGCTTTAGATCAAGAGAATATTTGAGTATTTCTTGGCTCAATTTTCAAAAAGGTGCAACATATGGAGTATCATAGTTCTTAACTACTGGCACTTTCGATTCTAGTCCCCTTCCTCGATATTTTACATAATTTTCATGAGGAAGCGGAGTGTCGAATGTCGAAAGAGTTGGTAGTAAGTTAGATCTTTGCAGAAACTTGTCTGAAGAAGCCTGCCTATTGTGTTTGGCACCTCCTGCATTCCATAAGCCCTCTCAAGTGAAGAGTTTTGGTATTCAATCATTTAAAAATTATAGTAATGCTGTATTGTTTCTGTGCTACCGATTCAGGTCAAATCACCTTCATGGGTCAAAACGGCGCGGATATGCAGGGATAGGGATGCTTGGGAGGAAACCGGTAAAGTTAGCAGCATTCAAGATGTAGAGGTTATAACTCCATCCTCCCTCATAACCTGCAAAGGAAGTAGAACTACTCATTCAAGACCTGTAAAAAACTGTATGGAGAATACTGTTTTGCGTTATAGAAAACACGTGTCAGAATATTCCTTCAAGTCTCCATTTCCTATTCACAAGCTGGCTCGAAACTCTTCGTCTGACAGCTTCGTCAATTCTCTAACGAGCTTTCAGCCTACGCTGGTCTGCAGCTGCACTCTATCAGCTCAAGTTTCACGTGATCCGCAGTATCTGCCAAGAGTAATAGTCAAAGATTCTGCGAATTTCGCCAAATTCAGGCGCGACTTACAAAACATTGAATCTCCTGTACTGAATTATGACACCAATTCAGCAAAAACAATCAACAAAGCTCGACAAGCCGAAGGATCTCTTCGACCACCAACTGCATGTAGAGTCAAATCTACAAATTCTACATCCAATCACCATGAGCTCAGTAAGTTCGGTAAAATTGTTCCAGTCCGTACAACTAAAAGGCCGTTGAAATCCGACAATTCTTTATATTCCGTGGCAATACCTGAAGAAGCGGAAGGCCATTCAAAGATTCCAGAGCCCACTCAGTGCATATTGAACGATAATTACACTGTAAAGCGTATAATCTACACTCTTGAAAACAACCTGGAAAACAGCTCGTCCAGAAATCGCTCTCCAAAGACCAGAATAACTCCAGGAGTCGGAGGATGATAGTTGATCAGTACCATCGGATCAGGCGTTCGATATCTCAATCATAAGTATTTAAAAAAAATTAAATACTTCGAAAATGCGTATAATTTCTTATTTTATTCGAAAAGGGTATCAATAAAAAATTAAACAAGATGTAGTGTGGAGGAGGTCCTGCGCTCACCCATTCAGTTGTGACGTGCGAGACGCGGGTGGTGACGCCACGGAGTACCTACTCCTGCTGAAAATCCGCAACCTATATAATTTACCCATTTCTTGAACCCAGCTGTTCGTTTTGATACTAATGCATTCTAGTGGTAACATAATGCCAACAATTGCCTGCTCCTCAGTTAGGTACCACTCCCTAGAGTCCTTTCACACACCTTATACTCGCATCTGACTGCACTAACACTAGCTTTAAATAGATGTGACCATAATAGTAATTAATATCCAGTGAGTAATCGATTACCGTCTATCGATACACTCACCTTACTTTGACTAACAAACAATAACGTCCGTAGAAACATCGGTGTTTCGAATTTGGATTATGCAAATCGACGTCCCCACTGCAATTAGTGAGGCGACAGAACTGAAACGTCGGAGTCAACATGTCGCTAATCTTCGAGGTCAGTACGTGATGCCTCAATTAAGCCTTTGCCGAACGGGTTATTTTGGTGGTTTTCGAAATAGTTTTCGTTTAACTGTACCTACTGAATGGTTTTGGTTCAACTTCACAGTTGTTTGTGGAATCGGTATCGTGGTATTTAATTACTGATTAAATAACTAATGACACGGTTGTTATGTAATAAATTTACTCAATATAATATTACCACGTTGAAGGGCGGATTAAAACCTTGAGAAAATGTAATGTACTTCAATGTTCATGATCCAAATGTACATAGCGGGTCTGTTTAGACCTTACCCGTGCGTTATGACATGGATATTGCTTACCGCTGGGGGTCATGAAAAACTTTGTTACACGAAAAAGAAAGTAACTCGACACCAATAAATAGCAACGGATTTTTATATACCGGTAAAAAACGGTGGTAAAAAACTATAAATAAAACTATTAAAACACCCACTAGTAAAAAACCACTAGTAAAAAGACTATTATCAACAGCCCATGGGATATCCATGTCACGAGCTATCAGGTTGTAGAGTAAATAGTTCTTACCTGAATGATCAGGAAGTTCCTGATTGAATACTAGGCTACATTCAAATTCCTTGGACGAGGTAATCCTTAGTAAATTTGATTGAGTAAACAGTTTACCAGTTTATGGTAACGACCATCGTTGGAGTTAATGCACAATATCGCTGTCTGAAGGAGCTTCCCACTATTGAGCAACGTTCTGGTCATTGTAGGTACCTGTTCCCACATCATTGCCTAGAAGTTTGCCTATTTCTCATACGAATGGATATTTTACGCCTCGAGCCTCCAAAGTGACTCAAACTGGGAAATCCGCTGATGTCTGAAAAAGCTGGTTTAGTCTAGATTTCCCACCTATAATGTCGCCCTCCTCGCGGGTTACTGATATACCGTGCAAACAGTCCCTGTGTTTAAAATAACTGCAGACTTCCAAGAGCCCAGCAGGAAGCGATGGGAAGCAGATAGCAAGTCATAAAACGTTGGTATTACGAACATCGTACCTAAACGTTATTCTTATAGGAATGCTCTTCGAGTATGCAGATCATTTGAGAAACACGAAGTACCTCCAAACAGTACATAATTCTGGTTTGATTTTGAGGTTAATTTGTCGGATTTTTTGGTGTTGTAGACAATACGTGTCTATATGTATTTGCTGCATACACCTGTGTATAACTATGTAATTTCTGTCACTTCGGAACGTCTAATCTTCTTCCACGTTTACTCTACAGCCTCTTTTACTCTTTTTCAGCTAGCTCTATGGATATTGGTTTCTGGGGTAGAGCTCGTAATTGGTGTGGGAGAGAGCTCATAGCTCTGCCAAAAGCCTGAGATGGTGACTATGGGATTTAAGAGGGTATCATTGTTGATCACCTGGCGACTGTAACGATTTAGCGAGTGTAGTGTGTGAGATCCTGATTTCTTGCTAAAATGTTTTCCATTTTGCTGCTCATAGGTTGTGCACTTCAGCAGAATGATACGAAGCGAACTGACTCCTGGGCTGTTCGAATCCAACTTGTTCTATCCTTGAGAGCCCGTCTTATGATACATTTCTTGGACTGAACAAAAAATCAACAAAAAAACTCATTTGAAATAAAGAATTTGAATTAGAAACAAAAACCCGGTTTTCAAAAGATAAAAATAATTTTGTTTTGCCTCAAACGTCTAATTTGATGTGAAAATGCTCTGTTTACAGTTAACGTAATATTGTCAATTATTCGTTTAATTTTCAATATTTAGGCCCAAGAAGGTATTTATTGACCTAGCATTTGTCTCCTGGTTTCCAGCTTAAAAGTCAGTTCCTGTTGTTGAAGGACGACTACTTTCAAAAGCTCGCCGTCATCCGCGGATATGCCTCCCTGTAATTATAACAGTTTTTATTTTTCGCGCCTCTTTCTTCATTGACTCTCGCCACGTGGAGAGTGTGAAGACTCAGATCTGCCCTAAGTTGAAGGAGGTTGACCAAAAAGCTTAAATATTGTTTGTTTCTAGTTCAGTCTGGGTAGCAAACTCTGCCCTCTTGCTGCCTACTGGTGTTTCAATCCTTGTATCAGTTATTGAGTTGAGAGTATGTTTCTTGATCCCCCCAAAAACTGCCTGTCGGCAGTTAACTTTCAAGACGTTTTCGTCTAGTTAGAATTCTAGACCAACTTTAGAATGCTTATCCATCCAACTTCTCTAATTTTATTGTACCGAAATAGCACGAAATTCCAGGAAGTGAGTCGAAAGCTAAACCATCGCATGCAATGTTCTCATAGTATCGAAGGATGGCCACCTGTTCAAACAAAACTTTTTTTTCCGGTGCTAATGGCCGTACAATCAGTTCTTTTATATTTAGCTCTGAGTTTGATAACGTGCTCTTCAAATATAGTTCGGTTGACTTTAACTTGTCATGCCTCGGTATCGTGCCGGCACACACATGATAGTACAAACATTGTGGTCTCAACTCAATGTCAAAACCTTCCTACCAGTGTTCTGAATTATTTGTATAGATTGACCTACAGACTTCGGGATTATCTTTTGAAATTGTTGAATTATCAGTAGAAACCATCCAAGCAGCTTTACTGGGAATGTCTGAAACCTTCTCTAGGAGCCCTGGATCCACCTAATCTTAGATATAAGGTAGAACAGTAAACATTGTGAATTAGGTAGGTATCTAATGTATGCAGTCGATGACATGAGGAGGAACGAGATGATAGTCAGCTCAGAGCATAGATCTGAGCATCATAGATCCCAGGACTTGAGTGGAAAAATTCCTAAGGTTTCATACTATAATCTTTCAGAAAATTCCTTTCTTTCTGCTATCCTGCTGAAGAACTGTTGGATGAGGAGTTCAATGGGGATTCAACGTGTGCAAGGTATTTCACCGTGTACTGGTGAATCCTAAGTATATTTCGTGTACTCGCAATGGCTTCCTTTATCAATATCTATAGCTCAAGTATGATGGGTTGGGTTCAGGGACGATCTAGCAATCAGGCTGCCCTGAAAGGTGGAAAAAGCCATGGCTTTCCTTTGCTGTTACAAGCAGAAGACTGACCTCTTGGGTCTTGTGCCTCTCCCCACTAAATATTAACAAATCTTTCACAGAAGTTGTTTTGGTGTCGTTGAAGAAAAAATAAGTTATTATACCCTGGCAGACATCAAATGAAGGACCTCAGATCCGAGGAAGTTCCTGAGGTTTTGCTCCATGGTCTGCATGAATGAGGATAAATTGGAAGGAACTCAGACAGTAGGTAATGTCAAATGACCAATTTTGAGCCATTTGGGGACGATTATCTTCGGGAGTTTTTGAACCGTCCTATATACCTTTGACCGGCTCCTAGATCAACATGAAAGTGTTTTTAGATACGAATTCAGAAGAAATCTGTATCTCGCATCCCGACCTCAGGCAACGGGTGAAACCTGCCCGGCTAGTGGAGGTTTATTTTTAGAACTGCGGAAGTCTGACTGGTCGGGTCGTTGCAACATAAAAATGTTTTCTTGCGGATCCAGTCTGTCTAGTGGACCTGCGTATATATATACTGTCTCCTAAGCTCAGATAGTTGTGAATAGAGAGGAGTAACAGGTGCTAGTTTGGTGTAGGTATCCTAAGTATTTGGAATGGGAAAATTATAAGTTTTGAGGCCTATTATAGTGTATTGTATAATATCCGACCCGAAATAGTCCAGAAACGACAGGAGCTCAACAATTACCTAGCTGATCTGTCTTCCTCCCTATGGTGGTCCCAAGTGTTTCAAATTTCATCGCTATAGGGTGACCTATACCTAGAGAGAAGTTAGCTGAACAGATTCGTCCAGTCATTGAGGAATAAACAGTAATGAAAAAGGGGAAAATGATGTCGGCAATATGCACGTCTGTAGTATGCAGTGTCTTCCTCCCTATAGTGGTCCCAAGTGTTTCAAATTTCATCGCTATAGGGTGAACCTAGAGAGAAGTTAGCTGAACAGATTCGTCAAGCAAACAGCTTGGCCAGTCATTGAGGAATAAACAGTAATGAAAAAGGGGAAAATTATATCGGTCATATGCACGTCTGTAGGAGACTTAAATTTAGGCCAAATGTGATGTGAAATCTCCATTCTACAATAAATAAATTCTTAGAGTTAAAATTTTTATAAAAAGGAAAAACTTAAGTACAGTAAAGTCGGGAAAGGGACAGGAGTCAGAGCCAGACAGCCGCTATTTGCAGTGAAAAAATGAACTAACTTAGTTGCCTTGAAAGCACTCCCACCAACTTCCGTTTTCCTTCTGGTTGAAATTCAAAACCTTCGAATCAGCATACCTACTTAGTTCAGTTAGGTATGCTAACTCGACAGTATTATAAAAGCTTTCCAAAATCGGCCATTTATTACTTAGAAGAAATTAATAAACAGAAAAATCTAAAAAAAAAAATGATTTCCCTATTCATTCATTTTGCATATTTTTAGAGAGGCTTTTCAGTGTTTGCTATGTTTGCTTGGAGGAGGCGCTAATAGCTTCAATGTTGAACAGTAAGTTGATATTACCTTCCAATGGTACCGTAGAGTAGTGTTTCAAATCCAGTTCCAGTAAATATCAGTGCTCTTAGGAGTACAGGAGAGGAGCTGGAGGCTTCATCGCTTAAACAGCTAGTCTGACTTTTGAGATCACTTCCAGTAGTCGGGCTGAAAGGTGAGTGGAGTTGAGATGCTCTTCCCCTCAGATTTACATAGCATCTTGGATAAGACCTTATCGCATATAGGAAGTGACTGGTGAGGCTAAATCATTAACAAATATCTTCTTAACCACTGCCACGTAGAATTGATAGTACTGAACCAACCAACTACATAAGTTATTAGGTTGGTCAATTCCAAAGGTTAAGTTTTGAGACCCAAAAATATCAAATAACACAAAAAGTTTTCGGTTCCTACCCTATAAAGGCTCCTTCAGAATACTACCCATTTTTTTTTTCTTTTCGCAAAGACGCAAAACGAACCGAAAAAAATACGAAACCTCGTTGGTGATTTGAATGTTGGTCTTGTCCTTCTCCCCTTACGTAATGGACTCAAACGTATTGACTCAAGAAAAACAATCCTCGTTCTGGTTCGCCCCAACACCTGTTAAAAAATATCGCAACTCGAAATTAGGTTTAAAAATATACAATGAAAAAATTGTTATCCGTGGATCTTGACTGTTTGCTTGTTTGTGCGTGGAAGCGCTACGCGTAAACATTATTTAGTTTGAATCGATTGGATGGTTTTTTCCCCTTGAATTATAGGAGAAAACGTTCCGCTCGAAAAAGTTAATTTCCTAACGCAAATGTTTGTTTGTTTACGTACATTTCAGCTCCTAGAGAACACCCGGACATTTTATATTGCAGGAATACTTACGTGAAGGAAAATTTCATCCCAGGAATCGAGTAGGTCCGAAACAAACCAACTGGCAAATTCATATCCTAGTTTGGAGGTAAGACAGGTGATTCGATCATGATTTTGTTCCCTCTCTATGGAAGACATCGGAATTATTACACAACGGTTAATTTTTTCTGCAGGTTACTCATCTGTTTCCTTGCTCAATACTGTTGAAATGATGAACAACAGTAGATAGCACAATATTGTAAATGGGATATAAAGGACCAATCGGTGTTCTTCAACCGTATGCTGCACCCTAGAGCTTAGCAGAGAAACTAGAACCCTCCATTGAAAACTCTACATTCGTGGCGCGTATTGATGGGCTAATTTGCGAAATCGCAGACCGCGTTTCTAATTAATTTTACGCAAAATCGTTGGTTCTACGCAGCTAAAAAAAAACCTTTAAAAAAAGCTAAATACCAATAAATAAAATAATAATAATATTCATAATATTTTAATTCTAAAAAAATTCTAAATATTGAAAAAAAATTAATTGAAGAAATTTAATTAAAGAATAAATTTATAGAGAAAGTTCTAGAGGTAGAGCATTTTGAAAATGTCATCTCCTGTTTTTTTTCTCCTTAGAATTGAATGAAAGCAACCAAAGTTTCGGGCATATCTAGACCAAAATTTGAGCCTGCAAACCTAATTTCATTAATTTTGGTCAACTTCAAAAGGCAAACGCTAAGAATGATTAGATTTTCGGACTCTACGCACCTTTTAAAATGTCAAAATTCGAGGAGGAACTTTTTTTCTTGCTCAGTTCTAAATTATTGAGAATAATCGAAGTATTTCATTCTATTTAGTTATTATTTTCTTGAAACATCAAATTTGAGGAGGTTCAAACATTTTTTTCTTGCTCAGTTCCAAATTATTAAGAATAATCGAAGTATTTCATCAACGTCTGACTAACTGTTGGAGCCATGGTGCACCAAAAATCATCAACGTAACCACAAACGACTTCGTCCATGTTATTGTATGTGATGAAGCTGTACTGCCCACCCAACTTGGCGTTTTTGGTTTAAGCAACATGTTTTTGCCTCTGGCGGCGAATGAGCGAGTTTATTCTTCCTAGTTGTGTCCACTAAGTCGAAAATACAAATCATGTTCCGCACACTCGGGCTGAATTTGCGAGTGATTTGTTCCGGTTTTGATCGTTGAAAACACTTCACACACCTATTTTCAGCTGGTCAACTCGGTAATTAGTTTTTCGGGAGCAGCCAACAAACTCGTTTTTCCTAGAAGAGTTGGCCGATTGTCGGAAGGTTTTTGTCAAAACGCCAAGAAGAAAGTCGAAACAAGACCGGACCGCTTCCGTGGTCAAGCTCGGGCATCGATGGTCATTCAAAGCGTTTATGAGGCTAAATTACCGCCTAATTTACTTATGGCGTGATGTTCACTGAACTATGTAGGTTAATTACTACCTGTCCTCATAATTATTTATTGGAAACCATTTCGAAGTAATTAAAGTTACTTCGCATTTTAGTTACTTTAGTACGTGAGAAAACGTCTGCCAAGTGGGTGTGGCACATAGCTTCCTCGTATCCTTAACCCGATTGTATAGATGATCCGATGCTTGATAGCTTATCTAGAAACTTGCACTGCCCTCATAGGGAACCATCTACACGTCAACTTGCACAATCTCTGATTATTGTTGGAAAATGTAGAAGTTATGGCTGTTACACGGATTTCACGTTTGCGTATGCGCAGCGGCTATTAGTCTCGGGGTGATGATTTTCATAGGGGACCATCTTCATCCCAACCCTGAAAATTTCATCGAAATCGGATGAGAAAAGTGGAAGTTATGGTCGAGAAAAGGATTTCGTGACAAACAGACATGGAACCAAAATTGTTCAGGAAGGTCTGAAACGTAAAACGCGAGTGGAAATTCTGATTTTGGGGAACATTTTTTTTCAACCTTGAAAAGTGAAAACAAAGCTTCCACTACCTTGGTAGACTCGGAAGCAATCATTCAAGTATGCGTCAATAATATAAAATGTCCCATTCGTGCAGCATGAGGTAATGGGCGAAGTTTCGAAGAAATTTTTAAAACTGCTGGTCAATTATGTTTTAACCATAACTATTGTATACTCTGGTAGTGAAAAAATAACATAATAACATTGTTAAGGTATTACCTATTCTTATTGGAAATCATTTGCTAATTCCGATTATACCATTCATGGTATCAACGGCTTTAATGAACCGATTCCTTGTGAGATCACCGAAGTTGGGCCCCGAGAAATTATCTGAATTGGTGACCGCTCAAGGGCGATATCGCAGGTTTGGATCATTTGCATATTCGATTTGGGCCATTGGTGAACCCCTCTCCACTTAAGCGGGTGAGGCAATAAGTAGCCGTGAAATAATTGTAGATCAGAACCAATTCTGGTTCTTATTTTGACACCAGAAATGGCAGTAGGACGAAAATTCAACTTGAGATGGTTGTTTACTTTTACTTTTATCTTTTACTTTTCATGTTACTACGTTTGAAATTTGGATTCCCTTTTCAAGGCTATATTTATTGATAGTACAGTTCACTATTGATTAAATATTTATATTTGTTAATATACAGGTTGTGTCAGATGTGGTTATAACTTCATGGGGGTGATTCTACTGCTAATTATTAAAAAATTCATTTTTAATATATTTTTACTCAACGGTGTAATCAGGTTGGATTTTGAATTGAAAATGGGTTAGTTATGAGCATTTTAGTGCCATAAGTTCGAAAACACGAAAAAATTCAAAGTGGAAAAATTGGCATTTTGAATGGAGTGATCAAAAATAGGGGAAAATTTTTTTGCAAATCAGTTGTAAAATCACCATACTGTATATAGGTTGTGTCAGATAATGTGGTCAGTTGCTTAATCGGGTGATTTTGCTACTAATTTGTAACTCATAACACAATTTAAAGGTCTTTCCAACGGTATCCTCAGATTTAAACGTACTGAATTAATTATATTGGTGGGTATGTGGAGTGACCATATTGATGATTACGGGTGGAGTCTGTTTTTTAACGGTTTATTGCCTCAAAGGTACATGTTTGCTTCATCAGCCTAAAATACATTATATAAGTTATTTATAGTTAAAATGCAATGAATGGATACCATCCATTCAAATAAAACGATTCTGATTAGATTGATTGCAATTTTAGTTATCTCAAACCATTAGACTGTGATCCAGTACTTCACATTTTTCAACAATAATTAACTTTTATTCACCGATTACTCTACAAGTAAGTAAAAATTTCACCAAATTCAATTCCAAATATGAAAACCAAGTAAATGCCCTAAACGAAAATTATTTCATCCATCTCTAAATTAGCAATTTGTTGTGGTGCAACACAATTAGCGTGGCTATTGGAGTGAGGGGGAGGGCATGAAATGAGTATTCAAAAAACAAGAAGGTAGATTTATAATAAAAATGCAGATACTGATTTCTATTAATAGCCAGATTTGGTATATAATAAAAATTTTGGTAGAATAAAATAAAAACAGGACTTTTTAGGGTTGAAGAACCGATGAGGGCGCCCTCCATGATTGACAATGGACGATGTATTATATATGCAACTGGTGATTTCCCCAGAATGATGTTCAAAGGTCAGTTCAAGTAAATAAATAATGATAACATTGACGAAAACTGCTATGCAGTTTAGAATTAGATTATATATATTATTATTATTATATATCATGTAATATTATGTAATTTTATTCATATTTATATTATATTAGTTTTATTTTCATTTCATTTTAACTATAAATAACTTATATAATGTATTTTAGGCTGATGAAGGCGACGAAGTTTCGCCGAAACATGTACCTTTGAGGCAATAAACCGTTAAAAAACAGACTCCACCCGTAAGAATTAATTATAGTAGTTTCAATCGTTTTAGTGATACAAGGTCGAAATCACAAAACTTAAATGAGAAAAAGTCGATTTGAGTTGAGTAAAAATTAATTGTAGAATTCATCCCCTGAAGTACTGATCACATTATCTGAAAAACCCTTAAGTATGTTATTATTATAGACAGTTTCTAGCTTCTTCATAGTGCATTGCTGAGTTTGTTATCGGAGTTCTGTCAGGTGTTCGAGTATAAATAAATTTATTTAACAGCCAACGACGTTTTATTCCGTCATTTTCAGGAATCTAAAGATTCGATTTTAAAATGAATAGTACAGTGTGAATGAAAAAAAAAAAAAAAAAAAACAAGTAAAAGTACATTATGACATTTTGTACAATTTTTGAAGGGTTTCAGTGGGTACACTGTTTCGATACCTTAGTTGTAAAATATACTTGTGCAAAACTGTACCTTCTACCTAGTCAAGTATATTATAATGAGTATTCATATCATATTTTGGTATGGTATGTAGATACTCTCATTATAAGGTATAAGACACACATGTACGGTTGGATACAGATACGCTTATTATACGATATCAGGTATACGTGATTGTGGTTCTTAGGAAATTTGTTAGCTAACTCCGAATAGAAAATTTATGTTACTGTACTTAAAATTGTGATTTCCACAACATAAAACCACGTTTATCCTTAAATTAACAAGGGAATATAAGGTATGTTGAGTCGAGGTAGCGATCATTACATGATAAGACTGAAAACATGGAAATAAAATTATCAAATGACCCCTTTATATCGATCTCATCATCTTCATCTAATTGTTAACTTCAAGCCACTCCTGTCATGGCGTGTTCGCGAGTCGGTTAAAATTAATGGTTCCTGAATCTCGCTTTATAAGTCCCTTCAGTTTGCCTTTTTTTCTCGTACTCCAGAAAACGGTCGAGTCTCGGCGAAACATGAAAGTAAAACGATCGTCCCATATCAATTAATGTGTAATTTATTAATTATAACTTCCTCTCGTCGTTTCTCTTTAATCTTTTCGATACTTTTTGCGGTCATTTTTGAATCATATTTAAAAAACGCCGAAACGATTAAATTATTTTTTCAAAAAAGATTTTGCGGCTGCCGCTCGCCTCGTTTATGCCCCTCGTCCGTTGTTTGAAATTCATGGCTCCAGAACGGGTCTGTTTGATTTCAGATTGAAATCAAGGACGGTAGTTATGAGGTCAATAAATTAGGTAGTTTGTCTGGAGGGAATTCAGGTTTGTGACTGTGCACAGAGCTCTTATTGTAGATTCAATTTTGCTGTTAAGAATATAACAAAACCCTTCTCCATAATATCTCATTATTCTATGAGGGTTGATACGTAGGAATTTATTTAAGATTGTGTTAAGTATGGTTTTATTTGAGATATAAGAAGTTTGATTTTATTGAACATTTTGTTGTTCACCTGACCTACTACTACCTCGTACCTTGCGCGGCAGCTTAGTTGTACACGATAGAAAAAAAAGTGGGTAGTAGGTAGTACCTAACAATAGTTGGTAGGGTTGGTTGGTTATATTTGATTCATTTATTTATTTTTATTTATGGCGTGCCCCCTGCGTCTTTCAGGGGAGATTGTTTTTTAAAAACATAAAAATAAAAAACAGTTGGTAGGTAATTTTTTTTTTTTTGAGATTGATATAATAAATAGGTAAAATTGAGATTGATAAAAAAAATAGGTAAAAAAAGTTGGTAGGTAAAAAAAAAACGCTGCAAATCATTACCCAAAGGTTTATTATTTTCTGTGTAGATCACCCTTCTGTGTAGATCCCTCCCTACCAACCGTAGATACCTACTACCTACTAGGGCATTTTTGAACATTTCAACCCCAACCACCAACCAAATGGAAATGAAGGGTTTTTCTTGTTCGTACATTTTTGTCGTGTTTCAGTAAACTAATTCTTAACCTCAAAGTTAGATGATTTAGCGTCATTTAAAGACTTTGCTGGCAACTAATTTGAACCAATT
Source organism: Apolygus lucorum (assembly GCA_009739505.2). Classification (NCBI taxonomy): domain Eukaryota; kingdom Metazoa; phylum Arthropoda; class Insecta; order Hemiptera; family Miridae; genus Apolygus; species Apolygus lucorum. The sequence goes on along the minus strand of CM019168.2, from coordinate 49,217,370 downwards.
GTAAAAAACCAAGAACATCTTCGAGCATGAAATTACCTCTTCATCCTCAATGGCTTTGCTCCGATTCACTCGCATCAAGCTTTAAATCAGCTAACGTTATCAATTTACGAAGACACTCCTCAAATTCCTTCAGTGGACGTATGTTTATATTTTTGTTATTGTTATCAAGTTTGAAAATGCTATTCTTAACCAATACCAATAGTGATCGTCCATAAACCAATATGTTTTACTCCTCATAAACTGTTTACTCAACGTTGCTGATGCCTCAGATTTGGCTGTACCAAACTGTACATTAGAGGGCTCGTCTGGATAAAGAGGGGTCTCAGGTTGGAATCCATCGGTTGTTCCTTGATTACCAAACTAAAATTGACTGCTATTCCATTTGTAATGACTATAGTTATTCCATCCACACTGGATTTCAAAATTTATTAGTAAAATGTTCGTATAAAATTAAGGTACTTCAATTAGGTAATGTATCAGTCAATATATTGATCTTAATTTGACGTTTTTTATTTTCAGGTAAGTGCGAAACATTGTGATTTCTTTAGCGTAGAGGTAAGTTTTTCTTCCTTTTTCCGGTAAATTTATTCTAGACCTATTATGACAACTTTGAAACTGACTGGTCCATTTGAAACCACTGCTCTTTCTCATATTATGAAATGCTAATGACTGTTTGAAAATTGTTGAAAATTCCGTGACTGTCGCGCAACTGTTGTCCATGCAGTTCTCTTCCAGAGCAGGTACATACATCCACATTTCATGTACATAATTCACAGAACATATTTTCATCCCGTAAGCTCGTACTCTTAAGCAGCAAGCTCAACCTCCCATTAGTACATAATATATACTTGGTTATATACTCTCTAGGTTTATTTCTCTTCCGGTTTGGATCTTCTGGTGATTTTGCCTACTGCAAGAGTTTCCTTGTACTTGGATATATGAATAGTGATTGAGTGATTCAGTAATACTGGTCTTCGATGAAATTGTCATTTTTTGTCGCCTTGATGGATGTTCTGCTTCTAATGTCATTTTCAAGACCCTCTGGACGAACGATGTCACTCATTCTGGAACTCCTGATATTTTGGCTCTTTCGGCAGTACAGAAGTTCTGAATTCAATCTCTTGAGTGTTACATCTTCGTTGGTATCCAAAAAACGTTACCTAAGTGTTACCTAACGTTACCTAAAACGTTACCTAAGTACATTGTATAGTATGGATATATTCATCGCAAAATTTCTCTACTATAGAATCCTGTTTTGAAAAAAATGTGTTGGGTGCAATTTAATGACCAAGCAATTCATCTTCCAGCAACTGGCGGATTCTTATCCATCAATGGGCCAATTCAATGGTGGGAAGAGGGGCTTTGAATGAGGTCTGCATTTGCCCTCCACGGTGCCTCCAGCAGGCTCGACGACATTCCAGTAGATCAGGTGATACGGAATACTCGTCCCCTTTTCAAGTTTTTCTTAACCGCCTCAAGTTGTGTGAATGCAATTCCTTAAATATCCTGGTCGTTCAATATATGCCTCTTGAGACCCCGTAGTGTAAAAAATGAACGCATCAGCCGCATTTGAAGAAAACAGAGAGGACTTACAAAGAATGTCACTACGTCTTATTCCCGAGAAAACGAAACGGAATTATTAAATTTTACAAATGAAGTTTTGGTGCTCCGACTCTGCACCATCAGTGTACTCGATAATGAATGGAATGAGACGCTGTAAACTCTGCGTAAAGATTATGCAAAGAGCCTTCAAGATATTCGAGTTTTTAGTGTCGTTTTTTCACTATACGATAATACTTGTTTTAACTCTTGGAACGAATAAACATCTGATGGTACTCTCCTTGACAATCAAAATGAACTGATGAGGTCCAAAATAGAAAATCGATCGTTTTGATTTATTATTCCTTGCTTGACCATTCATTTCCTTCTACATCTTCAAATCTGTGGGATATGAGGATAATTAATCATATAATTAATGACGTTTTTGATTCAGTGTAAGATAGTGTTAAAGTTTTAGAAACGATTGAGACCATTCAGAGCTCTGAACAATGAGGGTTGATTGTGCAAATTAATTGAAATTAATTAAATTGATTGGCTGAACCTCCCGGCCGAGGAGGCTCAACCTCTCCACCACCTGAGATTCGTCCTAAGGTTCCTCTTTGTTGACCGTATTGACGCTTGACTCGCCAAAGTACTCATAACTAGGCCAAAAATGCGATCTTTCCAAATTTCGTAATGAAGGCAACCACAAATAATGATGTATTGCTGAGGAATTCTCTCTATGAAAATAAACTTGATTATAAACGTGGCGCGATAATATGGTTGGTAGGTACTTTTAATGGAAAAGCCGTGTCATTTCCAGACAATATTAAACCGTGGTGTAATCATTTGCAGTGTTTTTTTTTTTTTTCATTTAGTAGCAAATTTTGAGCAGCATTCGACGGTTTCCACGCAAATTTGAAGGTGTTGGTGGGTGACCTGGCAGTGTCGCCTGAAGCTAATTGCTGATTCGCTAGCTGGATGGGTGAAGTCTTGATCCACTCCGTACCATAATGTTTACCTAATAATAATTGAACTCTATACCTGCTTTGTAAAATGGCGCATAGATCAATGAAGAGCTTGGAAGATGATGCGGTATGACTAGGTGGAACCTACGATTCGTTGTCCAGGTCATCGACTCACCTTGCGTTAGCTGGAAACGAAATGAGGTCTTCTGGCGTCGATGCCAGAAAGATCTCCGAAATTTGGCTTCGTAGCCAGGAAGGGTCGGACTGTCCGTCAAGACGTCGAGAAATCTTTGAGATAGGTACGGCTGTGACGCAAATTCTCAAAACGTCCGTCAATATGATTCGCGGAAGGTCAGCGATGCCAGATGTTGCGGGCTCTGTCCCAAGCGTTCCGTTGAATAGTTCCTTTATGTGTTCTGTCCTCTCTTCATTCTTTTACGTCTTGGGAATCTCGTGTCATCCCATATTGGCGAAAAGATCCTTATCACGGTTCTGATGTGTCTCACATGGTGTGGATATCATCGAAAAACTGTCGCTTCCAAACTGTGGGAAATGCATTTTGATCCGAAAACTTAAGTTACCAATCAGTGGGTCTGTCTCAAGGAATTATAAGCACATCAGTGAAATTTTTAGCCAACGAGTTGGTTCAATCCATTTATAGTTCATAAATGGAGGACCGACTACGAGAATAGGATCGTATTTTGGTTAAGTCTGGTCGACTAGACCCCATGAGCAACATCCTTAGGATCGAGTCCTATCGAATATTCATCCTGATATGGTTGTTTATTCATCCCTATCGAAATCCTGTCAAATTTCAAGTTGGAAATTATGCAGTAGCTTTGAATCTAGCGGCTCAACGCCTTCTCTGGTGTTCTAAGTTGCGGTAGTTTATTATGACATTATTTTCTCATTGGTTCGACCCTTACATGGTATAATTGATTATGATTGTAAGAAGACTATTCCAATCGATATTTGTAGAACTGGCTCATTAAATTATTGCCAGGAGGGAAAATCTACTCCTAAAAATAGAATGTCGCTCTTATTATTCCTAAATCCAACCTGTCTACCTGCGGTAGATCCTAAAGTGAATGACCTCCTCAACAACATAATGCTACCTTTCCGAACACCGACCAGCTCGATATTTATAGGAAAGCGGTAAACTATAAACGCTCCTTAAATTCAACCCCTTAACCAGCCTGGGCTATATATATGTATCCTATATAATCGCGCAATTTGTATACGGACCCCGCCCCCCTTCTTTGGGTCTTCAAAAAGAACATCTACCGCCGCTGCTTGATGATATAATCAACGCCCCAGCATAAATATTCAATCAAAGGCATCTGAATATTTTATCCGTTGATACGCAAATAGATTTATAGCGCTACATATTTTAAAGCGGGGGGCAGCCGCTTTGTAGATTATTATCACAGGTTGTTCGGCTCAATTTTCGTATATTCTATTACTGGACAGAATTTATAGGTGGTGCTTTGGAGTCTTCCGACCTCTTCGAACCCTTTCATTTGTACAACCGACCCAGAGAGTTTACGAAAATTGATTGGCCCGATGACTTTGTCGCTCCTTCTTGCGATCATCCAGTTTACTCAAAAATGAGCGTAGATGGGTGGGCTGTAAAGCTTTTTCACAAGAACTAAACAATAATAGGCTGGTGGTGGTCATAAAGCTGACCATACCTCTGGTACTTATGTGAGTTGTAATCAATTTGTGCTCTATACTATTCTGAGCAATGTTGCATACGATTAGTGATTTATTGGTGGGCTTCAACCATTTTGGGCTCTGCATTGTATACCTTTAACGTATCAATATTGGCTTTGAGCATGCTCTATCATAGGTTGCTATTGGTTAGATCACGGTGCATGGCTGAATCTACTCGTATTTGTACATTTCAATTTCTTTGGAACAAGATATCAGTATGTATTAGTTAAGCTTCAGGTCGAGGTACATAATTTGGAGTAAATTTCAAAGTGTTCGAAAATTATTACGTAATGTCGACTTTTATAGTTTGAAGAGGATATCCACACATCGTGCTTACTTTATAAACCTGCTACGTACAATCAACTTGATCCATTAAAACAAGAGAGAAAACGCGGACAGAGTTTCTATCATTTCTACTATAAATTCTGACCTCTGTCCAAATACGGGGGAATCTAATATAAATGTTAATCCTCCACCTATTGCCTCCGTTCTTTCTAATCCCTCTGATATCTGGTGAATTTCATTAAAACCTAACGACTTGTCAGACCTTACTCGAAGAGTAACCTCCGCCTTGAGCGATTTTCTCATAACTGCCTGAGCGTGATCTGTCACTTGTCTTGTCCTTTTGCGGACGGCGAATCAATCAGGTCGTTTCGCCTAGTCGTTTAGAAGCGAACTGATGATGTAAAATGTGGACGAACTGCTGAGGAATGTAGTTCCGTATCCGTCTGACTCGATAAGAAAGAATTTTCCAGAGTCAAGGGTTGTTTTCTGACTTACAGTGACTTATGAGCTCAGAGAATAGAAGAAGAGTGAAAATTTATCTTCGCGTAACAGTTTTTGAGAAATTTGGCCTTGTAATCTCCAACTGGTAGGTCATCTTGGAGTTCTGAGTGTGCCTCAATAATTGTTGATGAACATTGTATGACTTTAATTGTTGTTCTATACCTTATGCTACAGTACAGTAAATACAGTACAGTAAAGTAAATTGTACAAAAATGACTGAGACCTACTGGCCCTTCTGGCATCAACGATTGAGTTTCTTTCAAGTGTATGAGCTCATCTTCGATTCTAGATAGATGCTCTAGGCCTTCAACAGTCATAGAATTTTCTTGTAAATTGGATGGTCGTGAAACCCTGAACTCAGTGAGTCATCAAGCATCTTGGATTGCATATTCATATCGACCATTGTAAAATCGCCATAGATAGCTTGATGCGTGCAGGACTTACGCCAACAGAGGTAGAATTTACTTGACATCACAGCGCCCATGATACCCTACTTCACTCCAGAGTATGATCTCCTGATGTCAGGAAAAGTATAGAAAGGTACAGAAGCAATATAGATTCCTTCTCTCTGTAGAGGCTCCACGACTTTTCAGTCTTCCTCTTGTCGAAAGTACCATAGGAGGTCAGGAGCGTCCCAACCAGAACTTCCAGGTCCGAAATTGTCGTCGTATACCAAAAGTTATCTTCTACAGAAGTATCACTTATCCGTCTGGTCTCTTCGGACAAGATATCTGGGTCAGTTTGTGGCACAATAGTCAGCAAGTTCAAAGATCAATTTTTGCACGACTGTTAGGATGTTGAGTTAACTTGTATACTCGTCGCTGGTTACGTACGTTTAGCATTATCAAGAGATTTATCGAATATCTCTCAAGAAAATTACGACCCTCACCTGGATTTCTTTGCAGTAATTCAAGATTCCTCCCCTCGAATCGTCGCTCCCACACCAAGGCGTGCCTTGATTAATGGATGCCTATAACGGAAAAATTATCGTTGCAAATTCTCCAAACGATAAATTGTGATTCCCGTTCAAGACACTTCCGAATGAAATAGAACCGCCGGCAATTGTTGCAGGACGGTGGAACTTGAAAGAGCGTCCCGACAGATAGGAATCAGTGAGTTCAACTCGAGGAATGAGTGGGATCGGTTTATTTTTGTAAATGAGATCACCAAGCGGTTCCGAATTCAGACCTTCCCAGCTTCAGGGCTTGTTGAGCCTGAGTTTTCGTAGTACGAGTGGTTATATGTTAGTGCTTTTCAAGAATATCTATCTTGTTCTTCTCCTCTGAAGATTCTTGCTACGGTCTGTGACTTCTTAAGATTGGAAATTTCTATAATCTACCTATCTTCTCTCTTCTAGAAGAAGAATGTTTGATGTATACTTGAACCTTTTCCTGATTTCTATATTGCACCCGAGTCTACGAAGATAGCGGTAGCATTGTTTCCAAAATCAAAATTTCCACTCGCCTTTTACGTTTTGGACCTTCCTGAACAATTTTGGTTTTGTGTCTATCTGTGAGTCCGTCAGTCGGTCTGTATGTCCTCAAATCAGAATTCCCAACAAAAATTTTCAGGGATTGTTGGATTGGCACGTAAGTGGTCCCCTATGAAATTCATAGTCTCTGGATGGATGGTTGTACTCTGGATGGATGGTCGTACTCTGGATGGTTCCTTATATACGTATATGTCATCTTCATATGATCATAAAATTTTTAGGGTTGTGGTAGTTCCTTCGAGAGTGAAGTTTTGATTTATCTACTATGCATCACATCATCGGCTATCGAGTTACGGATACGAGGAAGCTATGTGCCACACCTGTTTGGTAGACTTTTTAATGTGGTAGGTTAGTGCTTCTGATAGTATTTGATTCGTTGATACACGGTCAAATTATTGTCAAACTACCTACTCTAGATTTATATCTAGTCTTCAACTGGCTAGCTTATTGTGCTGAAACATTGAGGGCTGTGGACTCGTCCCTGCATTGATTGTCGACTTGTATCCCTTTCATTAGTGTTATTCGACCTGTTAACCATTAATATCCTGAGGTATCTTTTAGGAAGTCCGATTTTTACCTAGAACAGTTTATCCACTTTTAAACCACAACTGATAGGTAGCTGTTGGCTATTCTGATAATTCAACTATCGACTGTGTAAGAAAACGAAATAAACAAAATAATTCTCGAGTTTACAGGGCCTTCGAGGTACCTTCTGCCCTCATTTCTCATCTTGTAGGTTTCCTACTCAGGGAAGGCGCCACTGTCAAAGGCAACACAGATCGCGCTATGAAGTGAACTTTTCCACCTTATTCCTTGAATCTATTACTTTATGGGAAATAATAGACACCAACATCCCACAAGGATTTTTCCAAGTCTCCATCTTCTACTCCAACAAAATAGGGTTTAAAGACAGATTCTGCTGACTCAGGTAGCGCTTGTGTGGCCCTTAGAGAGATCATTCTTGAGCTGATAGACTGTAATAGGGCCTTTTAGGAACCTTCTGCTCAAATATTCTATAGATTTGTCAAAATACGTCTAAATTTTACGAGAAAACAAATTTTTTGAACAAGCGAGAAATTAAGGGTTAATCCATACCAATCCGTTCCAATTCACTTACCATTTCTAAGATGTGCCATATGAGACAATCGAACGTAGGGGTTGCTCGTAACGAATTCATTCTGCTATGATGGAGTTGTTCCTTGTTACCCCTCATCCTTCTGAACCAAGTTTTGTTTACAACACTAATGAAGTGTGGTCTACTTGAGAATGTCATGTCTTTTCTGATTGACTCATATCCATCTTAACGATGTCAAGGTTATTCGAACGTCTCATGAAGATTGATTCCAGTGGACATCAAAATATCAACCTCCACCGCCAGCTAGTCAGCACAACACAGCTGACGTGACTGCTCTCATGTCTAAACCACAGTTTCCAATTCATGATTGTTGCTTACATACGTTAACCATGGGATTTTTGACGCTTTGTCAGTTTCTGTGTGGCATTTTCTCATTCCGTGACTTCCTTGATCTTTGATAAACTGGAGTGCACTTAACTTTGCCACTCGAATGCTTTCAGTAAAAGCATGCCTTTCATATATAAAGGTACTCTTCAGCGCTATTCCAAATTTTATGTCCCTCCTTTATGATCCTTCTTTATAGGCCCTGCACAAAGTTGAACTCCAATCATGCTAACGTCTCGACTGAATGGTGTCTAATTTGGTTCGATGACATCATCAGTAATTCCAAATGGCATAGTAGTGTAGCCGGTTTTAACTCTCTTCCCACGGCACTGACCGCCCACCTTTACATCCTTCGAAATGTTGATCATCCGCAGAGGGTTGATCTCCTTCAATATATCAGTCTTTGCGGATATGAAATAGTTCTGAACATTATAGAAACAGGTTCGTCGATTCACTCATAATTTAAGATTATACACTTAAATTATATTCCCAATCAAGTTATTATTATACGAAGTCTCTAATATCTTGTTTAGAACTTCCTCAAGTGGTGGTTAATGAGTGTTCCTACGAATAAGAACAATTAATTAATTACATTCCACTCTTGGAGATTTCCATCTTAACCTTGTTCCTATAATTTGTCATCAATCCATCGTCTTTTCAGACAAGAAGGCTGCTACTAATTTAGTAGCTATTAGCTATGCCCTAGCAGATACATTTCGAAAAAGGTGTATGTATACACCTAAGTATACTTCCTATACATAGGAATATTTTATTGAATTCAAATTTCTTCAAAGGAGTTTATTATGATCAAATTTCCTTTTCTTCAAGGGGTTTATTTCAATTAAATTTCCATTTTTGGGATGAGGTTTATTTTGATTAAATTTACATTTCTTCGACAGGATTGATTTTGATTCCCAACTCAGTATTACTGGTGGAACCCGAAACAGATCTGTCATTCTATGGTGTCTTATTCACCTAATAGTTGATACATTTTTTAATAAATTAAAATTGAAAAATTGATACATTTTTTAACATGGTGGGTATGTCTTATGGCTGGGGATAGTTTCCGAAAATTTGACCTATTCGAAAACGTCACGATTTGGTTGAGGTGGTTATGAACTGCTGAACCACATGCAAACAACGACGAAACGGCTGAACAACCATATCAAGGCTGCTGAACCACACTCAAACAGCTGAACTAACCTCATCAAAACTTATAAACACCCCCCCCCCCCCCCACTCGTGTGAACCCCGTCCAAACTTTGATTTGGTGGCCCATTGTAATGTGAAGATCAATCCCCAATCACTCCATAGTACTTTTCAGTTGGGATCGATTCTAACAAAGATACAGTGGTTTATTTTTTTCTTTTTTGTGTAGGTACAAAAAGAAAAGGGGGCCCCCCAAAAGTAATATAAAGTAAATAAATTAATTAATATAATGGGGAGGCCCAGGACTTCCCAACTCTCTAGGACGTTGAGGAAGGTACGGGTGGGAGAGATGGGTGGAAGTGCCACGGAGCACTCCCGCCGAGATTCCCAGTTCGAGTAATTCCGCAGCCCTTTTCCACACCACACCCTGCACCATGATAGGGTCGCTGCCATTCTTGGCATCGCAGCCACGATCTTGATTTCATTGGCTCCAGTTTTCCTTCACTTGTTGCACGGATGAGTATTATGCATAACTCAAGATGAAAGAGAGTGATGAAACACTGGAGCTACACTATCTTTTAGACTAAAGAGACTACAATTCTATTGAGTATTCTAGTCTCTTTATTTTGGAATAAGTAGTACAATATGTAGGTAGGTTGTCAATCAGCACTACCATTCGTTTTTCGCAGATTTAAAATTTCCAATTTGTCGAGAAAATCGATCTTTACTGTCCGAAAGTTTTTTTCGTGTACGAATTTTATTCAATTCGGTGAAAATGTATGTATAAGGAGTACCCAGAACCTCTCAATTTGATCAAATTGGACAGGAAATGATTGTTTCATAGAGTTTTCAAGTCTGTAATTATGTGTCATTTTTTTAATTTGTCACAATATCACAATTAAATTTATTAGTTTACTGTGGTTTCACTTACTAAAGAAAAATTACATCCTGGGAGAATAGAATTCTTCATGGACTTCCAGGTAGGTATCTGCAACAGGAACCAGTCTGAAGCTAAGATCGCGCGGTTTATTTTTAGAATATGCTCGCCCGCTATCAAACCACTCCTTGTGTTGATGTAGTCGGGAACGGAGTAAATGAAAGCAATGACGAGGGACAAGTAGCCACAATCGTGTGTCCGTAACGGATGTTATTCTGGAAGGTACATGAAGAGGTTGTAAATAGTGATGGCGATATGAATCCTATTTCTCAACGAGACTGCATTTATTTGCATTGTTTCAGTCATGCAGCGTGCGTTGATTTTCAAGGAATAATTTTAATCGAGTTTTTGCTACATTGTGCTTCTATACTACAGGCTGTATCAAAAACGTGAATTGGTAAAGCTATGGTAATTGGTTGTAAGGCTATGGAAAGAAAACTAAACTGCAGGAAATGAACTTTTATTATTTGAATCAGAATCCCATTTGTTACATTTAGTTTGCATCAGCAAGATGGCGGCTGTCAGTAGCGATGCACTGATGGAGGCGATTTCGGTAACTCCCCACAGCTTTTTGGCACATCTCTCATCGCCCTGATTTACTCCTTGATTCTCTTCTTGAGTTCTTCTAGAGTGTAGGTAGATGTTTAACGTTTCTCTTCAAATAAATAAGGTCCAAAGTGTTCATCCTGACCCTGAATCGGAAAACTGCACACCATACTCTTTTTGAGGTCTCTCGTGGACTTACCTTGAGTTCTTAGCAGCCTTCTAACGTAAATTTTGCTCCAGAAAGATGGAAGTGGAATAGAAGATGGTGGAAGTCAAAAAAGTTAATATTGCAGGGATTTGGTTCAGCATTTTCTCACAGCGATTTACACGAAGGTAATAAACCATCATCTTGTAGTGAAGAAAGAATAATTTGTTTACAAAATCCTCCTTAGAGACCGATTTTACCTGCCTAAAGTAACTGCAAAATGGATAACGTCCAGATGGATATTGTTCAATATAACTTCACTCTGTTCACATTTTCGGCTGTTCTCGTTATTGGAGGTTTCCCAGTTGTCCTGGGAATTGCTGAGGATCGTGCAGATTTCAATTGACGAGCCCAACGTAGGATAGGGACCTACCTTAAGGGACTTTTTCAGTGTAAATACCTGGTACCGAAAAAATTGTGTCGTCGTAATGAGCATGTTTATGTATAATGCGTTTCAGAACTTACTGAACATTACTTTTGGTTCAGTCTGACTGTGCAAGGCAACATTCGTTGCCGGTCATTCGTTGGACAAAATCATAAGAAAATATCTTAATATTTGTTAGAATTTACAGGAAATGTGCCGTTTACCTCTCTGCAATTTTATAGATGATATAGCGTTAAGGTGAATTCCACGACACGTAAATGAAAATGAATGTAAAAGAATGCTCCATCGTGTACCTAGTTGTTTCTTGAATTCAGGAAATCGATCCCGCACCTATTTGAGAGCTCGTATGATGGATCTGCAGTGCAATGAATTGACCTATTCATTACCCTCGAAAAAAATACTGGTGTCGCTCGAAGGCAAACACATTGGCGGTTGAGCCTTTTGACAAAGGTCGGTTATGAGTTTTTTCGCTTTATCTTTGTGGGAAAATTGTTCCGTTATCGGGCTTCCAAGCAGGCGTTGACCTGTAACCCGGGAAGGGATGGCTGCCGATTCTCCGATAGCGTATCTCTTTAGAAATATGGAATACGTACCGATCCCCCTCATTAATTTACGATTTTGTTATACTTGTTTGTAAGTGATGGGGATCTCGAGGAGAAGTAACGCCGTTTCTTGGTAAAAGCTTTCATGAGTAGACAAGTTAATCAATATGTGAGTTGAACGTCTCTAATTCCTCACTGGTTTCTTCCCTTGCTTAGAACCTAGAGTTTGTCTTAGAGTAGACTATGAAGCTGGATGGACTCCAGGAGATGGATCAAGGATGAAGACCTACACCTGTCCTGGTCTAGTTGAAGTTGAGATTCATAAGAGCTGGTCGCTGTTGCAGGCTGTGTCCCAATTTACTCAGATGCCGATGAGGTTTGATTTTGAAGGAAGAAAGATGTTCTTGTAAGTCCTTGTTCGTTTGAAAAACAGAGCGTAGATCTGTTGAAAGTTCTATATCTCTGTTCTGTGTATCTCAAAAATTGAGCAAAACCACACGTAATCTCATTATCTCATTTAACCAGAATTTACCCACTTTTAAGGTCACTCTAAGTCCTCGATCTAGCAAAAAGTGGATAACTCAAACCTGTATGAGTCCAGCCATAGATTCCAGATTCAAATCTTACATATGAGAATTCTATAAAAATCCATTTGATGTACCAAAAAAAAAAAGATCCATTTGATGTACCAGTTTTAGACCAGAAATTGATGGCCAGATATACCTACTACAGATGAGGAATCAAAATTTTTCAGAATGATCTGAAATGCAAATTGAGAGAGAAAATTTTGATTTAGGAGGACAAAATTCTTTTTCACCTACTGCGTGAATACGAAGATTTTTGACATTTGATTTAATTAGGAAAATTAGTTATGAAGTAGTGGAACCTGTATTAGGTGGAAAAATGTGGACTCCGGTGAGACTCGAACCCATAACTTTCTACTTACCAGACAGAAGCCCTTATAACACCTGGAAAAGACATTTGCGGTATGTTTAGTGAGAAGAAGGTTGTGGGTTCGAGGCCCTCCTAGAGCCATATTGTTTCTCCTAAAACTGTTTCCACTGTTTCATAGTGGTTTTGATAGTGGAGTCTGTTGATTCCGAATCAAAACCTAGTACAAATATATTGACGATCGATACAATTCCCTTAGAGATAAAAATACGAACTGAACTCGTATAATTAAGCATTATTTATTCCCTACAAGTAAGAGTGTTGGAATGTATCGCCATCAGAAAATTAATGCAACGCGACCTGTTCCAGAAGTGGTGTGGTGATTGATCGGTTGATGGCGATGGAAGTGATTAGATTCAGACACTTGGATTAATCTATACTTGGTAAAGTGGGTGGTTAGATGTAACCAAAGAAAGATATTTGCAGTCTGATTCAATTATTCTTTCATTATAAGGAAAATTATGTCGTGTTGGATTATATAAATTCAATTACATGAGGAGAGTCCAATTATGGCGTATTTACAGCAAAACTTCAACACTGATTTCCTTTTTATACTCCTTTTTTCCACTATAGTGAAAGTCCTTTAAACATAAAGATGGTGATTCCACGTCAGTCTGCACAAAGGCATATTTTCAAGAATTTTTAAGGAACAAATTGGACAACAAAACATGGTTATTGCGACATAATTCTCATTACGTCTTCATGAAGTTTGAAACAGCACCACTATCAGCCTCCACGAGGTGACAGGTTAAGATGAACTCAGATCACTTTGAAATTTTGAAATCGGTTTACTAACAGCTGAGATGAATGGAGAAAACTATTGACATCTTCCTTCTCCCTAGCTATGGTCATATTATGTTGATTGATGCGTTTATTTCTGCTGTAGATCGGTTCTCCTTTCATTTGTTCGCATCTCAATCTTCTCCATTTCATTGAAATATGATTCCAAAATTTGATTAGTCATTAGTCCATTTCAGGAGGAAGCTTTGGTGACGTCATCGAGGCTTGAGTGGGTGAAACGATCAGTTTGTACAGTTAGAAGGGGACCTGGGACAAGTTTTTCCTCGTTGGACCTGTTGGAATGTTCGAGTTCAGGACACCGGAAGGCCGGGTCGCCTGATAATCTCTGTCGTATCAGAATCTTTCGTGACTGAAGCGCTGTTCGCGTGCGTCGATGTGCGGGACTCAGCTATGTTTCAGATATGCTCAATCGTTCTCTGTCATTCATTATACAAAATTCCCAGTGCAGTCATCAACCCATTAATACCCAAAGGGTATCAGCAGAAGGAGAAAAATTGTTTATATCGAGGTTATGCAGAAGTTAAGGAAGTTTGGAGTGAAACGTGGACAAACTGTTGGCCAATGTATGAACAGGTTGGCGACGTAATTGTAGATTCTATTTGCTCAATTTATGAGTTAATGATAAAGGCATCGATGAAGGGAGATGAAATAAATAGGTAGGTACTTGGAGATGGTTGATACAAAAAACTGAAAATGAAAAGTAAACTTGAACGAGTCCTAAAAGCAACTAGGTAGAAACCAACAAAAATGTCCTTAGGTACTTCTTCTTTTTGGTTGCTTTATTCATTCTATTGACCTTTTGTAAGCGTCTTTTTCATATCAACGATGTTAGAAGGGAGTAGAGAAGACACTACTTATATTTTATAAACATAGCACCTAAGTACAGTGGTTTTAATCTTGTAAAATGTTTAGTTGCAGAATATATGATAAGTTGAGTTGCCCGCATGAACACTTCTGTACGAAAACGCCAAATGAAAGGATATCTATCGGATATTCGTTGGAACGAAAGGTACCAGAGTGATCGGGGGTTAGAGAAATTCGCGGTAAATTTCTCCGGTTCACGGAAAAACATTGAATCATGGATATGTTTACTGTTGGAGAAAGCACATAATATGTTTATCTCAAATACAGTTACACACTAAACATAATATGTTATTTGAAATAAACATATTTCGTTTAATTTGTACCTAATAACTTCGCACTGCTAGTTCACAAGGGGCGTTTTACAAAAAGCGCCCCTTGTACCTCATGTTTTGAAATTGCACTGTCGGAACCGCAAAACCAACGTTGGTCTTACTGGCTTTTCGATACCTCCATCCGTTACCGAAAGAGAGCATTATAAGCCCTTTTGGAATTTAGAGAAACAAAGGAAAAAGTTCATAACCAAGGGGCGTTTGATGAGACCCTCAGTTGGTCAGTAGGAATATGTCATGTTCGGGTAGGAGGCCATTAGGCGTTTTACAAAAAGCGCCCCTTGTGCCCTGAGTTTCCTGTGAAGCGCCTTTTACTCAATAAAAAATTTACAACTTTTTTCTCAAAGGGTCTAATGTGAATGGGCTCAACTTGATAAAGCAAGAAAACACAAGAGACGTTTTTACAAATTCCAACGTTTTTTTTTTTGTGATTTTACGTCTTTCTCCCTATATTATTGGTTGGATCCGATTCAGTTCTTAGTTCCATCGATAATACACTAAATTCTCAACAGAATGCGAAAAAAAATTAAAAATCTAGCTAAAATAGCAGTGACACAATTGAGTTGGGAAAAAAGTAAAATCTTCAAGCGTGTTTTACTCGTAATTTTAAAACTTTGATACGCGCCCCTTGTACCCAAGAGCGCCCCTTGAGAACTCGCAGTGCGACTTAATATTTGGTTGAATACTGGTGAATAATTCCTTGGTACCTTCCTCAAAATACTGGTCGCCTTCAGTTTTCATTCGAGTTATTAATAATCTAAAGTGCCGGGTCGTCACAAATGTTGGTGTCGTTACGCAAATTTTAGAATGACCCCCAGCCCAAAAACATATCCATGTTAAAAAGTCTTCCAAAACATAATTGTTTGATAATGCTAGTTTTTATGGGACATTCCTTGAGATGCATTGAAGTGTCACTTCCAAACTTGAGAGCTAGGTATATTTAACCCTAATTGAACCATGGTGTCGCTAGTGTCGCCGAAAACATCTCGGGAACATCCTAAACTGTCAACTGAGTAACTAAATGTAAATTGCAATTTCAAACTTAATGGACAGCAGAATTTTTCGTGTGTTATTGGAAGTGTCAAAAAAGAGTTAAGTATGACAAAAATTTCCGAGAAAATGATTTTAAAAAATTCATAATTTTTGTCAACATCATTTTTTGATTTTAATAATGAACAAAGAATGGTTCAAAAAATTCAGCTGTCCATTAGCTTTTAAATTGTAATTTAAATGTAGTTTATCTGGTGACACCAGGGACAGCTGTGGAATTTCTTTGTTTCCGGTGACACTAGTGGCACCATGGTCCACTAAGGGTTAACATTATCTGGTACTGCATCCCGAAATAGTAAATAACTATAGAAGAGCTCGTGCGGGTTCCACCATAACAGCATCCATTCAATCCGAAAACTGAACTGTATTGCAAAATCCAAGATCTTGGAGGTTTGATGATTTATACATCCCAATTCGGAGAAGAATTTACAATTTACAACAGGTCATCAAAATTGGGGGTTCCCAAAACCAAATCCTTACCTACTTTCAATTTTGGGTTTCAGAACATTCTGAACAGACTTTCGTCTGACTCTGCTTAATCCAGAAACATCAACTTTTCACCATCTTTCTGGTGGGCGATTTTATGCAGTGTTCAACATGTTTTTCTTAATAATTTCATCTCGGCGCCTACCTGACAAGAATAAAAATCTTCAGCATTATAGGTATAAATACTCAGTCATGTTTGAAACTTACTACAGAAAATCATGTTTTATGTTGAGAGTTGTTGTCTGTGGTTTCTACTTTCTACACACGAGGAAATTAATGTGAAGCGCTGCCCTTCATTTTCTATTCTTTTTACTACGTTGTCTTGTAACTACTTAGAAATAGCTCGCAGGAACAAGCAAGTAACTACTTTGTGGGGACATAGTATTTATGTTTTCACCCTCATCAAACCCCACTCTAAGTACTGAGACTGGGCAGCTGTTGAGTTCCAAGGATTGGCTCAGAGCAAAGTGCTCTCAGTCGCCATGCTGTCTGGTACCACTCCTGGTGGATACTGTAACACACTTATCCCTCATCTCTCATTATATCTTGCAGCATCCAGCCTCCATCAACCGCGCAGTTTTTGCCTGCGAGCGACGTCCTGACGTCAGCGTTTCGCGATATTTCCAGTCAGGCGATTGCACGCTTAATTGCAGGCCCCAAGGAGGATATAGTTGTTATAATTGCTCTGGGGAGAGCCGCCTCGCTTTTTTTTACTCCCTTTCTTGTCCGGGTTTACCGAGAAATGTGGGTTGTTTTTCACATGAAAAATAGAGAGATATCCACGATTTTGCCTTGGGCGATGGAGTGCGGATCGTGTATAGTACCCACCACTATCACTGGCCTTATTAACTTTTTCATCAAAGTCAATGGTCTGTTTGTGATTGACACGAATGGTAGGTATTAGGGCTAGATGAGGTGAATATGAAAAAAAAAATGCTATTATCTTTTCGTGGAGATTCGAAGAACCAAAGTTCAACGAAATTGGTGGTAAATACCAGTAAGAAGGTACAGACATGTCTTTCCGCATTTTCTGCTCATAAACTGCCAATTCTTTTGTAAATTCAAGATAAAGGTGATTTTTCAATATTCAAATACATGTCCTGTTTTTGTCGTTCAAATCCTCTTTACCGAGAAATCATATTACACCAACGAATCCTTTTCTAAGCGAGGAAACTAGAACGTTTACCCAACTTGGCAGATTATTTTCTGTATGTGGTTCTCAAGGAAATTCTTATGTCGTATTGAAAAACAAATTTGTGTTCTTTTGCCGGAGTCCCCAAATGCAGATTGAAGAAACTTGAATTGAAGAAAATTGAGGTGTTGTATCTAAGTGTTGTTTGAATATTTTCCTATTATTCAATCATAATGAAAATTATAACGCTGATTTGGAATCACGTTATGTTTTTATTGCTTTTAAACGAAGAAGTGGCCAGATCTTCCAAAATGATGCTTCCTTTTTCCGTTGCTTTTCAGACCCACAATAAAGAGGGAAAGGTATACTTACATCTAAAAAATCATTCGGTCAACCTTCGTTTTAAGGTGATATTTCTGGGTGGAATAAGACCAACGGCTCCTGTCAATTCTCAACGCCGGTGTTTGGTTTAAATAACTGCATAAAACTTTTGGAGTATTATCTCTAGTTTTGAAATCTTGTCTGGTTACGAGACACATCGATACGATAGTTTGAACAGCTCCGGAGATACTGTGCTATTGGCTTACTCAGCTTCTAAAAATAGTCGGAGTTGCCTCCTCTTAAATAAATTTGTTTGTTCAGAAATGATTCCGAAGGGTACGAGGGAAGAACGAAGGTCGTATTCGCGCGACACGAAGCGACGGGCGTCAAAAATCTGCGAAATCGCACGATTGCGACGAGTAGGAGTTCGAGTTTTTGAATATTTTTAGGTTTCATGACAAATTCAAGGTTTACTCTTCAAATTTGTTGTTTTTGATCGACTTCAGTACACCCAGAAACAAGGGGGAGGTATTTTTTTTTAATTTTCGCTACCCACAGTTTTTCATTTTGGTAACAATCTGCAGGACTGTTTTTGCGTTGTGCCCTCCTGATACACACGGTTGTCCTTTTGCTGTATAAAACGTTGAACATCTTGACGAATGTGTCCTATTTTGGAATTGTGAGAGTAGGCCATACTTGCAGAATTATTTGGAAGACCCTATCAGAAGATCTTATAGAATCCTGTAGGAGATTCTGACTGCCAGCAGATACTAAGGCTGGCAAGTAGGGAATGGCAATCAGGTAATCATTGTTTACCTGAATGATCTACGTTATCAAATTAGAAATCATTGTTCATACACGAGCCTAAACATACCTGCTTTCAAATTCCAAACAAAATAATATTAAATCTACCTTCCTGTATTTTTAATATGAAGATCAAATGTACAACAACAAACTTTTTTATCAGAATTTTGGATTAACATTTAAAATTTTAGCAAATATTGATAATCATACTTTTATCAAGCAAAAACTTCTACTTGCCAAACGTTTTCTAGAACTCTTTCTATTCAACTTGATTCACATATTTCCCTGTAGGAGCGCTAGTATCGCTTCCAGCCTCTGCAGAGTCTCTTTTGTCTCCTTCCAATCGGTACAACTCTCATGATAAAGACACTGCTGAGTGACTTGAAACTCTATTCGAAAAAAAACGAACACAGATTGCATTTAATTACTGAATTTTGAACGGATATTCGGACTATTTCAGTCGATGAACGTTCATTTACGATTTACATTCGTGTTTCTGCTTCATCATTCGTCCCAACTTCGAGTTCTCAGTGAACCATTGGCTCTATAGAGCTCAGAGTGGTCTCATTCGATTCCAAAACTTCAATTCGATTTTAAATTGATGATAAACCAACACTTTACATCAAAATTAGTTGAAAATTTTGAAAATTGTCTCCTATTTTTCACACTAACCAAAAGCTTCGGAGCGCAACTAGACCCATATTATGGTATCATTTGTGAATTTTCATGAAAATCTGTCCATGGTAACTAAGGAAAATGTCGCATACGCGGATGGACGGACATTTTTCATTCGATTCTTGGATTCTACCTATCTTGAACGTAAACAACCCATAAAATTTGATGGGGTTAACAAAAAAAATTTCTTGGTCGATTACGAAGGTTCATTATTGAAAATAATGATCCAAAATCCGCTTTTATCGAAATTTTCAGTCACACTTTCCATGAAAGCGCTTTCATTCATTGTTAAATTTACCATGGAAAAATACTGATCCCAGTTGCTTCGACGTTTCCTTTATTAAAAGCTCCTAGCACTCCCTCCTGCCTCCAAAGTTTTGTCTCATTGCATTTCATCTTAGTATCTCCAACTTGGGGGCACCTACGGACCCTTTACCGGAGGTAAAGCTACTCAGCAATCAAAAATTCGTCAACATTTTCTGTATTTTGTTTCCCTTTCGTCGTTCTTTCCTTTCTTTTGACCACAATCTCTAATTTATTGTGACCGCGCCCTTTTTTCTCCTCTGTTGATTTCGCTACAATGAGTATATCATGCAGGCTAGGAAATTTAAGCTTTATTGGATTTTTTATTCCGAAGTTATTTTAAAAATAGGTAAACAACGTACTAATATTTGGCTAAGAATAAGAGTGGTTTCGTCTCGAATATAATTCAATAAGATGTGCTTGATAAAGCATTATCTTTCTTAATGTTAGTGGTGAGGTACTTTCCTCTTGATGGGTTCACCTTGAAAGAATTTTGAAACATACCTCAATGTATTTGGTATGAGTATGTAATATACTCGATGGGTTTTCCAAAACGACGATGAGTGAGGTAATTCTTCGTCAATGTGATAAAATGTGATACCGTTTTGCGTCAGAAAATCCCTTGCACCTCTAATGACGACTAATCAACAGGAAGTGGGCTCGTATATTAGCAAGGACGGTGATAAGTAGTTAGCTGAGACCAACCAGTTTTCATTGACTTTTCATACGTCAGGTCGGCAATAACCATTACTGAACCAGGTGCCAAGTCTATGGGTATACCTAAGAGCAACATCAGCCAAATAGGATGCGTAGTTACGACTTATCTATCCAGGGTAATCGAAAAACGACATCAAGAATGAAATTTGGTTGATATTCCAGAGGGTGACTCCTAGGCAGTGTCATCATCTTTGTAATTCAATTACCAAGATTTGAACGTTTCGAGTTACCTACAGCGTTATTTACTTGGGATCAACCTTTGATTTATGTGGACAAGGTTCCAACTCGATACAAGTTCAACTTAGGCTGAAAAGGTTCCAAATTGATAAAGAACAACTCTGGTTTATTAGGTTCCGAATTGATAAAGCTCAACTTTGGCTCGACAAGTTTGCAATTTGATACAAGCTCAACTTTGGCTGACAAGGTTACAAATTGATATAGCTCAACTTTGGCTGACTAGGTTCCAACTAGATACAAGCTCAACTTTGGCTTACTAGGTTCCAAATTGATAAGCTCAACCTTGGTTTGACAAGATGGCAATTTGAACCAAGCTCAACTTTTGCTTGACAAGGTTCCACCTTGATACAAGCTCAACTTTGGCTGACTAGGTTCCAACAAAGATACAAGCTCAACTTTGGCTGACTAGGTTCCAACTTGATACAAGCTCAACTTTGGCTGATTACGTTCCAACTTGATACAAGCTCAACTTTGGCTGACCAGGTTCCAAATTGATATAGCTCAACTTTGGCTCGACAAGTTTGCAACTTGATTCAAGCTCAACTTAGGCTGACAAGGTTACAAATTGATATAGCTCAACTTTGGCTGACTAGGTTCCAACTTGATACAAGCTCAACTTTGGCTTACTAGGTTCCAAATTGATGAAGAACTGATGAAGAACTTTGGTTTGACAAGATGGCAATTTGAACCAAGCTCAACTTTTGCTTGACGAGGTTCCACCTTGATACAAGCTCAACTTTGGCTGACTAGGTTCCAAATTGGTAAGATCAACTTTGGCTTGACGAGGTTGCAATTTGAACCAAGCTCAACTTCTGCTGCCTGGGTTCCGAATTGAAACAAGCTCGTTTTTAGCTTGACGTGGTGTCAACAGATGTTACTTTGAATTGACAAGTTCCAAATTGGTGAAACTCAACTTAGGCTTCGACGTTGCAATAATTGCAACTTTGGCAAGCCTAATTATTTGCATTGATTGAACCAAATTATTTGAACCAAGCTCAACTTTGGATTGACTAGGTACCAACATGATTCAAGCTCAACTAGGGCTGACTAGGGTCCAAATTGATAGAAGCTCGTTTTTAGCTTAAAGTGGTTCCAACTGGACACAAGCTCATCTTTGTCTTGTCAAAAATCCAACTTGTCACAGCTTTACTTTGAATTGACAGCTTCCAAATTGGTGAAAGCCCAACTTTGGCTTGTATAGATTACAACTTGATCCAAGGTTCCAATTCGATCAAACTAACCCTTGGCTTGATGAGGTACCAACTTGATACAAACTCATCTTTGACTTGACAAGGTTACAGGACACAATCTGCACTTTGGTTTGTCCAATTACTGTGGTCAAAAGTACCCTCGACCTTACCTGGTTGTCAGGTCTGACAAGGTCTCCTTCTTTGACATCAATGCTTCGTGGTTCCAAATGGATTCGAGTCGAGCTTCCATTCGATTTGACTAAGACAAGGTCCCATAACAAACTTTTCTTTAAAACAAGGCTCCAACTGCAAGCTTGTAGGTTTGAAAGATGACTAGGCTTATGGAAGGTTCAAAAAATTGGTAGGGCAAGATTGCAGATTGGATAGATGAAAGTAGCTGGAGTTGATTAAAAGTTCCTCAGTTTTAACTGTTTATGACCATCAACCGCATATTTTGCGTATTCGATCAGGTACCCTAGCATGTAGCAACTGAACATTACTAGAAACATCCAGAGGACTCTTGAAGTTCAGGCCGCGAACCATTGTCGAAAACCGAACAAAAGACGATGAGGCCCAATCAGATGAAGAGAATTGGGCTCTTGAAGTGAATTGGCTCCCATTGTCGGAGAAGATAGTCCCTCAGGAACATTCAAATATGAGAAGGGGGAGAGAAAAGACGATCCTACGCGCTATAAATAGAATAATAATCCTATTGGCGTATAAATAAAACTTGTGGGGTGCCAGCAAGTGGGGTCTGATTTGTGTACATTGGTAAATGACCCATGTGATAGTAAAAGCTTCCTGTGGTCACCAGTTGAGTGTCAGTGTCAACCATCTTTTTCAGGTCCTATAGATACCATCGGGTACCTACTATAATACCAATATCTGTCACTCATTCTTTATTCGTGGTTGTTGTTGAATTCTGTAGTAATAGAGTCTCTGTGGTTTTGTGGATGTCAAACATCGTGAGGCATTTTTCTTGATTTTCTCTTAATTCTCGCTCTGAAAAGTGATTTCGATGCCTAAAACTTATGTACATTTTTCAAGACTCAGCAAATGGGTTCTAATAAGAACAGAAACACTCAATATGATAGTAGCAGGTAGGTATCTACTTAAGTAGGTACTTGACAGAATCCTGTGTTACAAATGATTAAAACCATTATCGGTTTCGATTGTAAGATCAAGTTTTTGCATCAAAATTGCAAATGTTGAAAAATTCGAAAATTAGTCGAGGTAGGAGTCAGGTCTGT
Organism: Apolygus lucorum; assembly: GCA_009739505.2. Taxonomy (NCBI): domain Eukaryota; kingdom Metazoa; phylum Arthropoda; class Insecta; order Hemiptera; family Miridae; genus Apolygus; species Apolygus lucorum. The sequence continues at coordinate 49,194,539 of CM019168.2, read as the reverse complement.
GAGTAGGACTTGTAGTTACAATTAGTTCAACAACAGTTTCTTTGTCTGAAAACTGATTTTCTTTTAATTAAGGTTGAATAGAATAGATTTAATTTAAATTTAAGTAGATTGCAACTTGTTCGTTTCATTGTCTAGAACACGTTACAAACACAAATTTCTCCACTAAATTTGATTGATTTTTAAAAATTATTAATTATTAATTTTAATTATTATTCTGTTAGATAAGCTGTGCTTTCGGGCAAGTTTTGACAGTAAAGGTACAAACAATTTGCAGCCGGTTAAAAAATTGGAATTTTTATTCTTGTGAAAATTCTATGTTCACGCAGTTTTTTCACAAAATAATACAATAAAAAATTTTGGTTTGACATTAGGGGAAAAGAAAATTTAGCGCTCTTTCCTCAGATTCAAAATGAATAATGATTTGGGTGGTACAAGTCAAAATCACGTTGAAAATCTTGAATGTTGAGTAAAAAATATATCAATACCTATCTTAAAGCCAAAGATAATTTTTTTCAATTTCAAAAAACTTGAAATCAACAAACTATTATTGACCTTCTTGATGATTACCCCTTGAAAATTTATTGAAGGAATTAAAGAAATTATTGTAATAACCCATTATTTTAGGAATTGTGCACTGGTGAAAACTTCTTTCGCGTTTTTTCAAACTCCGTTTTTGGACATAGCGCCTTTGTTTTTTGTTGCAAATTTTGAAATCACCCCCTGAATTATTGACCACATTATCTGATTAACCCTTGTCACAACCACCTGTAACTAGTGAAAGGTTCCACGGTTGTACCAATCTGTGCTGTTTTTTTTTTTTTGTTTTTTTTTAATTTTTTATTAACACACACATTTAGAAAAAAACATCATGCAGGTATGTATTATAAAACTAAAAATAATAATTATAACTTCACCTATACTTGATGTGCATTTAAACATTTACATAAGTTAAATAATTTTTCTTAAATATACCCCCACAATGAGCAGAGCTCGTAGCATGGTGAGGGAGTTTGAAAAAGACGATCCTTCTTTGACAATAAATCTATTGGTTTTAAATTATACGCTGGATGTTATTTAAATGTCGCTTTTGTTTACTTTTGTGTTATGTTATTAGTTATACAAATATATAAATCTTTCCAATCTAATTTTCTTGTTGATCTATCTCTTAAGTCTCTCGCCTTCCAAACAACTCTCAAGTAAATTGAGGATTTTTGGTGATGTGAATAACCAGTTTTTTTTTGTTCTAAGGCGGTGTTCATCTTAGGGGCTAGGTACTTTTCTGTTGCCTCTGCTCTAGTCCCTTTTC